>CM062293.1:175651231-175856231 GCA_031216915.1 Pictodentalium vernedei | reverse complement strand
ATTTCAATGTTCACGTTTAATAAGTTTCATCGAAATCAGTTAATAAATATAGGAGGAATTGTACACACAAAAATCTCAAATATAAACCTATATTAAATCTTTATTGCATATGGAAGTCGGAATTGAATCTTCTATCTCGTATGGAAACCTGTATTGAATCTTCCATATGGAAATCTATATTAAATCTTCTACATTCTCAGTTCAAGAAGATATAACGGTCATCACAGATTAAAAATTTGTACGAAAGCGTATGTCCACTTGTTAGAGGTCATCTTGGAAGAATTTCATAGAAATCGACTCGTGAATGTTGGAAGAGTTGCACACAAGAATTTGGACGGCCATACGTACGTACATGGATGGCCGAACAGACATGTGGAGTGACGACAATATGGACTCATCTTCTTCAAAGTGGGGCTATTAAATATGAAGAGCAGTAAAATAGCCCAGTATCGACATATTTGATCATATATGTAAGGGTAGAGACGATTCAAATATCGGCTCTTGGATGCAACAAGGGGGCATCTGCAATGCTTTAGTGCAGATAGTGCCTTGTTGCAGTGAAGGAACAATGCATAATGATAGTAGTGTGGCAGGAGGGACGAATTGAGCGTGAAAACAAATTAAGGACATTTGTTTCGAGTAGTGGACAAAATGCAATATTCGTCTTCGCAACCTGCCCATAGCCTGGTAATTCGAGTAATCGCGGAACCACAACATCTCTCCTGTTATTCCCAACCTGACACCGGCACCCTGCAGGCCTTCCAATCTTTAGTAGAGATTGTGTTTCATGCTTTCAGCATGAGATGTCTGAAAGAAAGTCACAGATTTCTTTCTAACTTAATCGTCTGACACAAAACAAAATATGTGCGTCTTTCCAATTTACTGATTATTTCTTATTGTTTCACGTTATGTACTCTGCATTCCATTTTAGGACTCTTACTAATTGCTCATACCAAGACATGTTATCTTTAATAAGGCTGCTATATCGTTTTTCCTGATAGTTTCCACTTTTCCTTCAAAGTTAGTTTAAGGAGACTCGGTGATCCTTATTGAAACTATCGCTCACTCCTTACAATTAACACTGCTTGTTTTTATTTTCATTAATCATTTAGCTAAGGACCATACCCAGTCGGTGCTCTTCACATAAACGGCTACTCAAATTATATATTTTTCCCATTGTTTTCACCAAAACTTGGCTTAGACCCCTCGTTGGAATGTGTACGACGCGCTCGTTCCAGTGAGGCTTCATAACGTAAGTTTTGTTGTCAAAAAGTAAACATTTTCAGTTCAGTCATTTAAGAAATATTTAGTCAAGTGACGGCATGTAATCGTGTCAGATAATGTGATAATTGCACTGCATACGCCATGCGTCAAGCCCAAAAGTATTTGTTGTTTTCCGCTGTAAAACGATTACCTTTAAAACTACGGTAGAATTGGCAACCGATTGCCGCCACTTCCACTATAATAGAGATCGTTCTCACATAATAATAATAACACTTTGGCCAGCCGCTGATTTGTCGCGGTTCTCGGACGAGAAGGCCATGGTTACCCCTGTACTCCCAACTGCCTCCCTATTCCCACGCTTCTCCTCTCCTCCCAACACACGGAGACGAACTGCTTGATGATATCCCTTGTCCCATTCTTCCCAATCTCTCCGATTAGCATATTAACCCTCTCCTTTGAGTCTCCCCCTAACCACATGTCCTTCATTCTCCCATCCCACTTCACCATTATACTCCCAGTGAATCTCATTCTTTAGGCTGATACTTTGGGCATTCTAGAAGAAAGTGTTCTAAGGTCTCCGCCATGTCCAAGTTACACATCTGGCACTCCCTTTCACCCTCTTTCCCAATTTTCCCCTCAGCTCCAGGGATCGCGACCTCAGCTTGAACAACAGTGACCCCCCAAAGGTGCCATCAAGGTACTCTTCAAAACCTGGCTTCTCTTTATCACGCAGGCCACCCAAAGACCTCTTTGATTTGACCCCCTCTCGCCAATTACGGTTACAATCCTCCATGACCCTTTCTCTGACGATTTTTTTACCCTGGTTTGCCCCAACGTCCAGGTCCGAGATCTCCAATGAGTAGTTCTCTACTAGCTCCCTCACTTGGACCATCCACCCCGTTTTGATATTTGAGTTGAAACTTCTCAGGAACATTGCTTTACACCATCGGCTGTCGGGGAGATTTACCAAATAATTAAGATAACCGAGCTTCAACAGGTCTATCTTGTCCTTGATCCTCATCCACCCAAGCTCACCCCTGATTGCTTCTAGCGCTGCGGCATTACTCGACCCCGTTATCCATCGGCCTGCATCGTTCTGAAGGATTTCCAAGCTCTTTACGGCCGTCTGGTTTAGGGGTACCACTTCCGTACCGTATGTTATACTTGGCAGCCCCACCATTTCCCAAATGGTTTTCCCCACGAAAACCTTATTGAAACTGTTTCTCCCTATAAATTTCATTTGGTTAAGGATTCACAATGACGACTGATAAGAATTACGAATTGGAATTACGTCACCAGAATTTGTGTTCTTCCAATCAGTCGTCTTGGGGGCGCGGTGGCTCAGTTGGTAGAGGTGCAGGCTGCAAGCCGAGAGGTCCTCGGTTCGAATCCCACCTGCGGCAACCGCGTTGTGTCCTTGGGCAAGACACTTCACCCCGATTGCCTACATGGGGGCACGATGACGCTGTGTACTGAGGCGTACTGCACGTCGATGGTGCGCATGTCTTCAACCAATCTAACCCTGCCTGTGCTGCGGTGCAGAGTTCAGAGTTACGATGTTGGAGAGCTGATAGCTGCTCGTCGTTGCTCGGTGGTTCTCTCCGGGTACTCCGGCTTCCTCCACCCGTAAAACTGTCACGGTCACGATTAGCCATTGTGCATAAGTATGTGACCTTAAACACCAATAAATAAATAAATAATCAGTCGTCGTTTTCGCTTTTCTGTAGTTACGATTACAGGTTCTCATCAGAACTCGCAGATATATCATACAGCAACAGTTTGAGAACATATCTCACCCCTCTTAATATGGAAGTTCACTCTAAGATTGTGTCTTTACACTGTAGTGTCCTCAAACTGCTAGTGGCACGACGTTTGAACGGTACGATGTTCTTACAAACCGACTCGTAGTCAACTCTGCGAAAAGTTGTTTTTTTTACAGTCTGACAACTTTTCGACTACTATTTATAATAGCATTCACACTTCTTATCGGTCGTCGTTCATTATGCGAAAGGTGTCCAATATTACGTCAATGACCGATACTACTTTAACTTCACATTGTATGAAAACTTATAGAGGAGTGTTCCTGTATAATGAAGCAAAGTTTGTTTTTGAATGACGCATTCAGCTCTTTAATTCCTCCTTTTGGAAAATGGCATCGTCCATGTTGAAAGTTATCTTGTTTTATAAGAGTCAATTTTTAAGGTAAGCTAATTAATATCTTTAACATGCAGCCGATCGGCTGCAGGTTAAAGATGTTAATTTGTCTATTCCTTTTGACATCTCAACAGCCTTCTCGTGTAATGAAAAGAAATCAAATATCAGTATTTGGGTTTTGCTGCGAGATCGAATAAAAAAATAGGCCGACACTGCCAAGGGTAGTTCAGTGTGGTGTTTTAACCGTAATATTTTACGGTGGAAGTTACTGGTACATTTATAGTGTTTTAAGGGTTTTCTTTTTTTATAGTGTGGGTTTATCAAAATTAATGCTCGAATTATTTACTTTTACCCCCTGCCTGCAAGTGATCAGAGATTCTCATCCAAATTTTGCATTTTGTCATGTAAACAGATGTGAAGACAGGATTGTAGCGGTGGTCTTCGTATATAACCCTTTACCTAACATGAAAAGCAGACGACACTTGCAAACAAAATTCTTGAATAACTATTTTTTCAGTTTTTGTCTCAAAAACATGGGTTATGACCCCTCTTTGGAACGAGCTCATCGAGCTCGTTCCAAAGAGGGGTCATAACCTCTGTTTTTGAGACAAAAAATGAAAAATATAATGAAAATTAATTGGCGATTTTTGTGAATAGCGGTGGCCTGTTTTGGCCGTTACATTGGGTAAAGGGATAAGATAACAGTTAGACGTGATCTCAGTCATGCCTAAAGTGCCCATCTAGCACTCCATAAGTTCCTCGTCACTTTCTCGTGGGGTGATATTTCCTCTTTGTGTGTCCTCATTTTACAACTTATTTTGTGAAATTTCTCGGCAAAGTTCACAGAAGTTTTGTTTGCTTGTTTGGAGACCACAGCGTTATTGTAGAAATAGAGAAACATTATAGATGTTGTTCATGATGTATCGATACTTTTAATAGTTTGAGTGGTCTGTAGTCTTGTTAATATATCAGCATGATCAAGATTTATATTCTTGCCACCAGATTTTACTGTCAAATATTTCATTTATTTAGGAGATATACGACTTGATGTGGTTTATACTGCTAACATTAGAGTGTTTCTATTATCAAAATACCAATAAACCATTATCTTGTGTATTGCGAACATTACCTCTCAGGCTTTATGTTTTTATCAGCCTCTGCATCGGGGGTTTGTTTATAGATCTGCCATAATATTCTGTAATCGGCGTGCATGTTATTGTAATGAACAATGTGACCACTTCATAATCAAGTAGTAACATCCACGGTAACAACAGATTGTATGCTTTCTACTGTTTCAACACTACGGTGTGGACTTGTCCTTCAAGACAGATATTTGTTATATCTGAGAAGAAGTGCAAGAAGCATTTGGCATACTTTGGGATGGTAGACCATCCGGTGATGTATGGTGGTCCACGTGGTGATTGTTTGGTAATGGTTCTAGTACATTTTCTCCTCAAAAGTTGACAGCACCCGCCTAGCTAATGATAGATAGGAATGGTTGTTTAGGGCCTGCAAGCTAGCGGCGAACGTATTATGGGACATGCGATCCTTACGGTGTTTTTTTTTCATTTTATTTTATTTTTTATTTGTTTGTTGTTTCTTATTGTTTACTTGTTGCGTTTGGGGTTTGTTTTGGTGTACAACTTGGTGGGGCCACTGAGCCGGACTATTCTGAGAAAACCACCCAAAGGGGATTTGCGATTCTGGTAAAATTACGTGTTAAACAAGGTGGAGAGCTTACGTAACATTACATGAGACGCCACTCACACAACCATGTCACGTCTTCGGATTTATTTCAGATATTATCAAATATAACCAGAGAGTAAAAATATAATCATAGATTTGATTCTACCAAATAGAATTCTAATCATAGTTCCCGACCCTCTACGCACACAGACCCCAAAGTTTCTCATTGATGCAAATGTCATTGATTCGTGGTTCAATTTTGATGCGCTGTAGCATAATATATATATATTTTTATACAGAATATTTTCCTCATTCGAAAGTCCCAACATCCCCGCAAATCGGCAACAATATCTTCTTGCAAGCTTTCATTAGGAGCTGCTAGAATCAGCTGAACTGCTAGTGATGCTATATAGTTTCTCAAAACAGGAACATTGCAGTTTTCATATATTTCGAAGCGCGGCCGTCGAATACAGAGTACGTTAAATAAATTGTTCAAATTCATTTTGCATTTTTAGTCCAGTCAATCAAGTCAAATTATACCCCAACCCCAAGAAATTGCTATACAAATGTTTGTATTGTTTTGGGCAAGAGTTAGTTTGCAAAATAACATATTAAAAATTACCATTAATCCCAATAGGGGAAAATGGTTATTTTGAGTGAAAACATTGAAAAATTCAGTAAAATCAGTGAAAATTGGAATTTGCTCAGTACTCATTAGAAGAGTCCAAACAACAATCATTTCCGTGGTAATTAGATCAAAATAACCAGTGACCATCCACCTATACCAAAGTCCTTGGTACAGATGAAAAGATGTAACTGTGCGACAGGTTGTGAGACGTCAAGGTGAAGTTGAAATAAAAAACCAGACACTCCTGTTCAAAAGTTTGTGGAAAACGTCAGGAAAATAATAACAGCTGCAATATCAGTGCAGATAATCTGGAAATCTGATTTCGAATTGTGGGAGAACCATCTATCAGATCTCCAGATTATCTACATTGATATTATTTTATATTTATTATTTATATATGACATTGATATATGGCGGTAATTTTTAAAACATTTTCACCCCCCAAATCACATTTTTTAGCTCAACTTGACAACGTCAAGTATGAGCTATTGGGATGGGTTGCGATCCGCCATCCGTACGTCCCTCCATCCGTCCGTCCGTCCGTCCGTCCGTCCGTCCGTCCGTATGTACGTCCGCCCGCCCGCCCGTTTCTTTGTCCGTCCACAATTCCTTTAGCACATCTTATATGGCACAGCTCTCACTCGACCAATTTCAAATGTCATACGTGGCATTAGGGCAATGTCTAAATGAGAGCTATCATTTTTTCAGAATTTTGTTGAAAAATGTGGTTGACAGCGGCCATCTTGGATTTGGCATATAAATTGTCAACAATTCCATTGGCACACCCTACAGGCAACATGTCTCACCGGATCTCTTTCAAATTTCCTATGTAGCTTTGGTGTCATGTCTAGATGGGAGCTATCAATTTTTTCCTGAAATTCGTTTGAAAACATGGCTGCCAGCAGGCATATTGGATTTGGCACATCAACTGTCAAAAATTTTATTGGCAGAGCCTACAAGCCGCATCTCTCTCCCGATCAGTTCCAAATTTCATATGTGGCTTTCGGGTGATGTCTAGATGGGAGCTATTGACATTTTCCGAATTTCGTTGAAAAACATGGCAACCAGCGGCCATCTTGGATTTGACATATGAATTGTCCACACTTCCTTTGGCACAGTCTACGCGACACATCTCTCGTCCGATCTTTCTCAAATTCCATATATAACTTTGGTGTGATGTTAACATGGGAGCTCCAGAAATTTTCCCGAATTTCGTTGAAAAAGATGGCCTGCAGCAGCCATCTTGGATTTGGCACATACATTGTCTACAATTTCATTAGTACACCCTACAGGTCGCATCCCACACCTGATCTTTTTCAGATTTCATATGTGTGATGTTTTTTTCTGTAGAAACCTGATTAAATGAGTTCGCATTACTGAAGCTTTCTATTTAGTTTAGTCCCTTCTAGGACAAGTTGAGCTGCACTGTCATTGACACGTTTATCTTGCTCCCATTTATTTAGAGTTTACGAGAGGTTATTTACCGATTTGGTGTATAATACGATGACAGTGTTTCTGATTGAAACTATTTGAACGAGTAGTGATAAAATTCCAATTTTCGCACATTTTATTTACTTTTTCACAATTTTCACCCCAAAATTACACATTTTCTTGTGTTCAATAATTGGGATTTCAAGTAAAATATTGTACACGGTTAGTTTGATCTCAGTACCACGAAAATTATTGTTGTTTGTACTCTTTTAAGGAGTGTTGAGCAAATTCTAAGTTTCGCTGATTTTATTGAATTTTTCAATGTTTTCACCCCAAAATAACCATTTTCCCGTGATGGGATTAATGGGGATTTTTCAAAGGTTATTTTGCATTCTAATTCCTGCCCCAAAACCATACAAACATTTGTATAGCAATTTCTTGGCGGTTGGGGTATAATTTGACTATTTTCATTTTCTCGCGAGGAAATGCGTCATCAAAAACATTATTTCCCGTTGTGGGATTTTGGGGGATTTTTAGTATGTTGTTATTTAGACATAAATGCTTCGGTCAAAAGCAAAATCGTTTGTATAGCAATTTCTTGTGAGTTAAGTATTAGATTGACTGGACTATTTAGGGACTTTTAGAGATAACTTATTCCTCCCTCATAAAAAGTACGTGGAACACCATGTCAGCCGCATGAAAACAGTTCACTCAACCATTATGTTTACTACTGGATCCACGTCCATGTATATTTCCTTATGACAAATGTGTTCATTATTTTATTTTCTGTATCCTACTTTCTGCATCTATGCATTGAAATACATAATGTTTAAACCATGTTAGCCATGGTGTTGTCTCAAAACACGGTGGTAAACCATGGTTTACCGTGATGTTTTGGGACAATGCCATGATGTGCTGTGGTACTTTTGGGAAGGGTTATTCCTCCAACTACGTTTGGCCATTATCTTGTTTTCGAAACGGCAGCTGAGTTTTCTATTACGCAAAATAAGTATGGATACCTGTATATAGGGTTACTTAACCCTTTACCCAACGCAGACGATATCAAAATTTATTATTTCAAATATTATTTTTTTAAATGTTTCAAAAAATTTCAACAAAACCATATCATGTGACCCCTCGTTGGAACGAGCTCGACGAGCTCGTTCCAACGAGGGGTCACATGATTTGGTTTTGTTGAAATTTTTTGAAAAATAATATTTTTTCTGCTGCTGAATTTGCATATTACGCGGGCGGATGCGGGCGATTCGTTGGGTAAAGGGTTAATGTGTCAAGGCATAAAAATAAAATCAAACAAATTGAGTGAAACATCAATAATTTTTCTTATAAAGTTCTGTCTTCTATCTTGTGCATGGCTTTGGTTCTCCGACTTCCTTAATGAGGCCTCTTTACAACGATAACGGTGGAGCCGGTGCATCAATAAACCATGACTCTTGCCTACAATTTAGATTTGTTTGAGTGATAACACAACATTCATTTTACACTGACAATGGGTGAAAAATAAAATCCAACTATTTTTCACTCAGCCGTTGACCAATAAACAAAAGAAAGGGTCTGATACCGAAAAAATATACAATTAAATTTAAACCTGTATACAGCCAGGAAGTGCAGAATGGATTTGGGACATTTCACACATTCGTTGCACGCTATGTTAGATAGCAGTTTAATGAATTCATGAATCATTAAACATACTGATGATCGTGCGTACAACCTGGAGTGTTTATACCTGTCCAGACATTCGCTTCTCTGGAAATTCACTCACGACCGAATAATTTCTGTCATCCAGTTGAAGTGGAAAATGCTCAGAGAAAATCTACAAAAGCGTTATTAACATCTATTCACTAAGTGCCATAATTAAGGTTTTAAGTTGAATCACGGTGGTTTCGGAATACTGATTTGGATCAATTGTACTTTATTTGATATACATTTGGATTATTGGTGGTGAGTAATGGGGAATCACGGTATACCATTTTATATGTAATGTATCTGTAACTAAAACAAAAATTATTTTTATCCCACATGGTGGGGTTTCAAAACCAATCCATGTGACCTCATTATGCAATTTTCAGATCACAGACTTCAAGTCGAATCCAATTGCAAATCGAATCAGGCAGAGGATTTAGTCTCTACACATGTATTGTATTCAACCTCAACTCGTACATTTGGGAAATCAATTATAAAAGTGGAATATTCCTAAATTGGAACCACAGCAGTTTCGGAAATGTAACCTCCTTCAACTTTTCATTATCATCAGCTCTACGTACAGTACGTGGAGAGTGTATTATCACTAAATCCACCCAAGCAATAATTGCAAATTTGTTGCAAAGCATAATCAGCACAAGCAAAGTTTCAGCTAATGGACCTCCGGGTTAAACCCGGAGGTCCATTAGCTGAAACATTGCTTGTGTTTTTGTCGATATGTACAACATTTGAAAGTTATAGCATGGGTGATAACTCCACTCTGCGGGTGATTTACTTACAATCCACTCTCCACGTACTGTAAAGGAGACCCGATGATAGAAGAAGGTTCAAAAAGACACTTGGAAGGAGTTTGAGAACATATCGACATTTCGAAAATTTGCGAATCAGTCAAATCAAAATCGATTCAAATCGGATCATCGGGATGAATTCGAATCGAATTTCGAACCTTGGCGGGGTTCTAGTACTTTACTCACCACTTTTCCAGTTCTTAGAACTTGCAAAGGTTTGAATACGCCTCATAATCAATCAAAATGAGTGGTTTTACAGGTGAACATCACAACATCATGCAACCAACAACGACAATGTGGTTTCATCGCGCAATTAGATAGAGTTTCTTTTTTAAAAAGGAAACAAAGGATATTTTTGATTCCAAAAGAAAAATAAACAATTGGCTATAATATTAAATACAGAATGGAGCACTTCATTCTGTAATATTAAATACAGAATGAAGCACTTTATTGTATAATATTAATTACAGACTGGAGCACTTTATTCTATAATATTAATTACAAAATGGAGCTCCTTATTCATTAATATTAAATACAGAATGGAGCACTTTATTCTATAATATTAAATACAGAATTGAGCACTTTATTCTATAATATTAAATACGGAATGGAGCACTTTATTCTTTAACATTAAATACAGAATGAAGCACTTTATTCTATAACATTAAATACAGAATGAAGAACTTTATTCTATAATATTAAATACAGAATGGAGCACTTTATTCTATAATATTAAAGACGGAATGGAGAACTTAATTCTATAATATTAAATACAGAATGGAGCACTTTATTCTATAATATTAAATACAGAATGGAGCACCTTATTCCATAACATTAAATACAGAATAGAGCACTTTATTCTATAATATTAAATACAGAATGGAGCACTTTATTCTATAATATTAAATACAGAATAGAGCACTTTATTCTATAATATTAAATACAGAACAGAGCACTTTATTCTATAATATTAAATACAGAATGGAGCACTTTATTCTATAATATTAAATACAGAATGGAGCACCTTATTCCATAACATTAAATACAGAATAGAGCACTTTATTCTATAATATTAAATACAGAATAGAGCACTTTATTCTATAATATTAAATACAGAATGGAGCACTTTATTCTGTAATATTAATTACAGAATGGAGCATTTTATTCTATAATATTAATTACAAAATGGAGCTCCTTATTCATTAATATTAAATACAGAATGGAGCACTTTATTCTATAATATTAAATACAGAATTGAGCACTTTATTCTATAATATTAAATACGGAATGGAGCACTTTATTCTTTAACATTAAATACAGAATGAAGCACTTTATTCTATAACATTAAATGCAGAATGAAGAACTTTATTCTATAATATTAAATACAGAATGGAGCACTTTATTCTATAATATTAAATACAGAATGGAGCACTTTATTCTGTAATATTAAATACAGAATGGAGCACTTTTTCTATAATAATAATGACAGAATGAAGCACTTTGTTCAAAAATATTAATTGCAGAATACAGCACTTAATTGATAAACATCTTTTTTCATTTTTAGAAAATTGCTGTGTTGATTAAAGTCTAGAAAGTTTACTAGTTGCCAGTTTAAACTATCATACAGTGGACCATTGAAGGAAACGATTAACCCTCTGCAATCTGATGTCCATATCCGAAATTTTAAGCAGCATTTTTCCATAATGCAACTACGAATTTAACTCATTTAATTTTGTTTGACAGAGCTCGATGAATTCTATCAAACAAGATCGAATTGGTTCAACTTATAGTTGTATTCTGGGAAAAAAAAATGTAGATTCAAATTATTTGATATTTCGACATCGGTGTACAGATGGTTAAAAGGCAGTGCCAATTCAATGACATGAGGCCGTTATATACTGAACGTGATTCGAGCGACACGGGTGATGTGACAAAGCAGTAATTAACGGACTTTTGTTCCTGTGTAAATTCGACAGGGAGAAATTTGACCGAACCTTGTTTAAAAGGTGACAATCGTGATTGTATTGTCCACCTGGCAAATTGAACCTATATTGACAACAAAGCAGGGATTACAGACTAAACTTTGAGATGAACATTTAAAGTAAGGATGAAATATTTTATGATTTTATCGCTTCGCTCGCATCCTTACCATTACCATAACATCTTTCAAGTTTGTATTACTCAATCATCAAACTGTTTTCATCCTTAAAATTTTAGCTCACTACATTGTTTATCTCCCTTCAAGAAATGAAAACACAGAGCCCAAACAGAATACTTCAGTTACGAATTTCCTGATCGCGTGATGGATAGACTGTCGGATTGACAACAATATACAGTAGCGTGTTTGTAAAAACGGTCGTTTCTCGATCTGGTCGCGAAACATTTGGAGTCGTGGATCGAGATTTCACGAAGAAAATACAAATATTTTGCTTCAAAATAGGGCCCCGCTCGAATCGAATCAAGCATAAGGTCCAAAATCGAATCGAATCGCGAATAGAATTCACTTCCCAATTATTGTGATGCTGTGGCCGTCGCACCAGTGCTGTTTGTCGCCTATGTGAACACAATAACAATATGCGTACTAGACTTTTTCAAGTACAAGTAGATAGACCTGTGACTTTTTTCTGAAAGGCTGAATAATTTATTCATTCGACAACCGAAGGCATTCCGTGTAGAAATTTAGTCATTTGGCCAGTGTATGGAATTGATGTACAACGTACTTTCATGAACCCTTTGAACCCGAGCGGCAGCTTTTCCAGCTAGGAACACGATACGCCATAACATCATTAAATAGGATGGCTGTTCAGTAAATGTGCCGAGGCAGCACGTTGAAAATATTGATTAGAAATAATGAATATGGACTCTTCCAATTGCTGCCATTGAACTGTCATGGGAGATACCACCAGTGTTCAAAAGGTTAGTATTAGAACTTAGGATGGTGATCTGTCGCATTGTCATCCAAATTACTCGAAGCTATCGCTTTGAACGTATAACTACCAAAATTAGTTTTGACATTTTCTGTTCCTAATCTTCTAATGGTGGCAACTTATCCCACAGTTATCTTAACAACGGGACTAGATTCAAATGCGAATTGATCAGTTATCACTAAGGTGATCGAAGAAAAATCCAAATATCGTCCGTTGAGTTGAACCAGGCGCCATCTGCGAAGCTTTACTATTGCATGTGGCGCGTTGTTCCATTCAAGGTACGATATAGTGTGCAAACTAGATGCAATGCGATCTCCGGTAGCGTTTCAAATGACATTTTTAGAAATTTTCCGACTGAATTTGTGTTATCTAGTTTGACTGGATACCGCCAGGCTCGTGCCTCAGAAACCTGTAGGATGGGTTGTGATCTTCCGAAAGCGATTAAGATATGGATGAAATCCCCAAATCACCGTGATTCGATTTTGTTTCGAATCAGTGCAAAATTCGAAAGCGAATCTAATTTTAAACGTTCGTCTAGCCTTAACCCTTTACCCAACGCAGACGATACCAAAATTTATTATTTTAAATATCATTTTTTTCAAATTTTTCAAAAAATTTCAACAAAACCATATCATGTGACCCCTCGTTGGAACGAGCTCGACGAGCTCGTTCCAACGAGGGGTCACATGATATGGTTTTGTTGAAATTTTTTGAAAAATAATATTTTTGCAACTGCTGAATTTGGATATTACGCGGGCGGATGCGGGCGATTCGTTGAGTAAAGGGTTAAATCAAGATCAAATCGAGAAAACAAATAACAATTGCATCTGAGATTCAACGTGTTCGCTTTTCGTTTTCCATAAGTGAGATTGTACAGTGTTTGGGGGAAGGAAAAAGGACGGAGAATTTCGACCACATCAAAACCTAGTTGAAATTCTGTAATATGCTTATCAGTGTTGGAGAAATTTGTATATGAATCTTTTACCCAACGTAACGACCAAAACTGGCCAGGGTTATTCACAAAAATCACCATTCATTTTTCATTATTTTTTCATTTTTTGTCACAAAAGCATGGCTTATGAACCCTCATTGGAACGAGATCTTTCCAATGAGGGGTAATAATCTGTTTTGACGCAAACAAAAACCCTGAAAAAAATATAGTTATTCAGGAATTTTTTTGTAGTGCCATCTGCATTTCGTGTTAGATGAAGGGTGAAAAATAAAACATAACATTCTAGTTGTTGTTCTGCCACTCCGAAGACAAACAGCTATGGTTCTGGAGATGGAATCGATTTCTCAATGTGATAACTTTATGCACAGACCCTAAATGTTAAAGAACTAAACTGTTGACTTTACAAAAAAAGTTCTGTTGTTTTTAATTCGAAAATGAAAATGAAAGAGAATTTAATCAAAAAACAATTATAAAACTGCACAGTTTCCTCTTTTCTTGTCGTTTCTTTCCAAACTCTGTGCTTTCTTTTTGATGATTTTCCGCGTGGCATGTCTCTCGATTGTCCTCCGATCAGTTTGTATCTGAAGACTTGAGAAAAGATATCACTGAGAATTCATCTAGATCAACTTTTAGCCTGGCCACACATCTTGACTGCAAGGAACTTCAGTATTTATTCACTTTAATCTGACATGCATATATTTTTGCGCGAAGGAAAAAATAACAATATCCTTTTTTGGTAGATCTTAATAACACGCTCAAAGCCAGACTCACTTTGTGGCATGGAGATGAAGTGATTACGGAAGAGGAAGCAGCCGTACCGGGGGAGGCAACCACCGGGGAGCGGTGAGTAACTGGCGGATTCTCCAAATGACTTATCAGAAGTGGTTGAAGGAAGCTGTACCATCAACATGTCTGGCGCGTGTAACGACTGAAACTTCGACTTTCCTTTATAAAACCCAATGCTCTAACTAATAAGCCATCGCGATCCCTGTAGTATGACCTGGCCCTTCAGCAACCACCGAAAAACATCGCATGCCCATATATTCCATAAACAGGCTTCGACCTTTCTTGGATCTTTACTGTTTTTCCAAATTACATTCAGCGACTCAAAATCTTTACTTGTTGGTCGACGTGCACTACTGTGCTCTTTTTCACCAGCGGATTGCATTCCGATCGTGACACATTTACACTGATGGATCAAAATGTCTTTAATGAAAATATTACAAAATAAAAACCGTATCAAGAAACAGAAACGAATATAACATCTGCGATACATGCGGATTATTATAACATTCAATTGGTTTGGGTGGTCATATTCCATCTAGTTGAAGAGATCAGCTCAGACGGAGCAAAAATGACACTGTATTCAAAATAAAATCCAAATCTAAGCATAGAAACGAACATAGCATCTACTGTACGTACAGGATATTACAACAGTCAGAAGGTCTGGTTTCTCAGATTCCTTCTAGCTGAGGAGACCAGATCAGTCAGATCGAGCAAAACGACATGGGCGTCGTGTTTGGTCTGACTTATCTGATTTCATCAGCAAGATTAACCCTTTACCCAACGTAACGGCAAAAACGGCTAGCGCTATTCTCAAAAACCGCCAATTAATTTTCATTATTTTTTCATTTTTTGTCTCAAAAACATAGGTTATGACCCCTTGTTGGGACGAGCTCGTTGAGCTCGTTCCAACGAGGGGTCAAAACCTATGTTTTTGAGACAAAAAAATGGAAAAAATTAGTTATTCAATAATTTTTTTGGCAAGTGTCATCTGCTTTTCATGTTAGGAAAAGGGTTAAATATGCCACAGACTGAATGATTTTCGTAATATTTTTTTTATTATATCTCAGTTGACATTTAAAAGTTGAATACGACATCTGACGAGCACGCCAAAAAGAAATTTTGAAATGTTTGTCCAGAATGTTCAGCACACAAACACACTTGTTTGTAAAAGTTTATACTCGAAAACATTCGAAGCTTAGTGACGTTCTTGCACATCGTTTGAGGCAGGCGTAATATGGGTGTAGAAAAGCCGATAACGAGATTGGATGAGCAAACAACAACGTTACTGTTAAGTTATTTTGGGGTAGTCATATAATAAAATAGTTTTGCGATTATTTTTTGTGATATGTGAGATTCTACAGTTTTGTGGCAACAAAAAAGGATAGAGAATTTAAAGCGAATCACGATCTGGTCCAAATTCTTTGTTGGCTTTTGTAATCAAAGCACTGTAATATAGCGCAAAAAAAAAAAAAACTATATCAACTTGTGAAACGCGAGATTGCGTGCATCTTACTACAGGGAAGTGGGCTACAGCATTCTCAATTACATTCCATTACCGCGATCGACTTTTAATGGCTTGTATAGTTCGTCAATGTTATTTTATAACTGATCAGTTAAATAAGATAGCTCTGACAAGTCATTCATCATTCAATTATCTGCCTGATTTTGATTTCCACTCAATCAATGGCACCAGAACGGCAATTCATCCTCATATAAAGTATTAATAATGGGGTATTGTAAGTAAAAAGACAGTTTAAAGCGTCGCGTGTGACCCGGGTATTAGAGATTAATGCAAGCAGTGAATTGCTTCCATTTGGAAATTGTGGGTTTATAAGATTCCGATTCCGATTCAGTTTATTTCACCGTATACAAATACAGATTATTTATTTATTTATTGGTGTTTAAGGTCACATATTTATGCACAATGGCTAATCATGACCGTGACAGTTTTACGGGTGGAGGAAGCCGGAGTACCCGGAGAGAACCACCGAGCAACGACGAGCACCTGTCAGCTCCCCAACATCGTAACTCCGCACTGCAGCACAGGCAGGGTTAGATTGGTTGAAGACATGCGCACCATCGACGTGCAGTACGCCTTAGTACACGGCGTCATCGTGCCCCCACGCGGGCAGTGGAGATGAAGTGTCTTGCCCAAGGACACAACGCGGTTGCCGCAGGTGGGATTCGAACCGAGGACCTCTCGGCTTGCAGCCTGCACCTCTACCTACTGAGCCACCGCGCTCCTACAAACACAGATAAAAGATGGAAAAGAGAAACAAAATTACAAATTCATAGATAGATGTATAAATGTACATTATGGGAATGACATAGTCTTGTGACTGTCTTCCACAATGATTGTCCTTGAGATGAAATGAGATTTATGGTTAACAATTAACCGTTTGTCTCACATACAATTGCAATTTTCAGCCTCCTCACGGACCAACGAACTGACTCAACTACACTCCTAATCCTACAAGACAACTTAGCTTTAACCCTTTACCAAACACAGAAGATATCAAAATTTATTATTTTAAATATAATTTTTTCAAATTTTTCAAAAAATTTCAACAAAACCATATCATGTGACCCCTCGTTGGAACGAGCTCGACGAGCTCGTTCCAACGAGAGGTCACATGATATGGTTTTGTTGAAATTGTTTGAAAAATAATATTTTTTTAACTGCTGAATTTGCATATTACGCGGGCGGATGCGGGGGATGCGTTGGGTAAAGGGTTAAACCGGTTATTAAATGTTAAATGTTTGAACTCAGTTATAGTTTGAAAAAAATTGGTATACACTGGAAGCTGATTGAAAGATAATTTAATGATGTTTAATGACGTAAATGATGCTCTCATGGTGTACTGTAGGTTGTCTGGTAACTAAAGCCAAAACGCCAGACAATTTTGTTTTCATAAGTGTACAGTACTGAAGTCGCAAAAAGGAGTCTCTTTCTCGATCGAATCTCGATCTGGTCACGACACACACCAATGTGTCCGATTTCGTGTATTTAATTTTGTGAAAGCAAGATGTAATCAAGAAAAAAGTGTAAATAGCGTCTTATATTCGATGTTTTCGAATTTCGTTTCGACAGGGGAGATTCCTGTGTGCATTTGTGAGGAAACCAGATAGAGAATTTCGACCGGATCGCGACCTTGTAGCGATCCAGTTGAAATTCCCTGTGCGCTTTTCTAGTCACTATACTGTATACTGTGTGCCAACTCGTTAAAATTCATATCGATGGTTTGTGCGAATTGTCAGGTTTGGGGTCAATTTTGTGGATTGTCAACAACTGATTTGCCTATCCGGTGGTTCATAACTGCAGTATTGCTCATTGGGCTTCCAGGTTTTTGGTGGTCAAGAAGTTATAGGAATGGGTGGACACCTAACCAGACTGATTGCCCGTGTATCAGAATACTATGCCAGCTGTCGGAATTAGTGATACAAATTTCTGTTGTTTTGGAATGTTTCGTCAAGTAGACGATTACCTCTGTATCTCACAAGTAAAGGCAAATATGATATCATTAAACTTTTAAGATCTTTTATCTTTTATGTTCGTTCTATCACCCATAATATGTTTACAAGTAGTTTTTAAATTATTTGACTATATGTATTGTAGACTTGTAATCTTTCATCACATGTGATTGTGTCGATGTAGCCACAGTGTGGAACTCATTTTTACACACGTGCCATGAAGATAAGTATTCACAGGTCGGTTCATTTGTATTTAATGTACACATGTTACATGCCATCATAGACTGAGACTTGAAGGCCATTGTCTTGTATATTTACGAATGCAATTGACGGAATGTTCAGTGGTAAATAATAGACTGGCACTGCCAAGTTGGAAACTATTTTGTGTAGCGTATGCGCAAAAAAGGTGCACGCAGGCAACTATTTTGTGTAGCATATGCGCAAAAAAGTGCACACAGAAAATGTTTCAAAATGTCAAACAGAATTTCATTTTTGCTTCCTTCCTATTTTATGTTATATGATATGGTAACCAACTTGTCTTTCGATAATACTGGAATTTCTTAAACTAATTCGATAGACTTGGTTTTCACGGAGCTCGAGTCTCAGCACCAACCACAGCTACTGAATCAGCTTCATTAACGTCCCCACATTTACCTGGGTACTTGGAGGTCATCTACAAATACGGCGCCTGTGTTTAAGGTGCGAAACTGACCCCACGAATAATGACAGCTCATAGCTACACTTTGTCCCTCGAGTGGAACAATGCGGCATCTGCAATGCAAAACCTTGCTGCCCTCAAGAGGTGACTTAAACATCCGCTTATGTCTGAATGAAGTTGCCAAAGATGCGAGTTAAACATAATTTCATTGCATGGAAACATATCCCATGGCTATCCTAAGATTATTGACGGAAGAACACCACAATTGTAATTCCTGTTGCGGGATAAATCTCGCGATCAAAGACGACATATATCTGTTTGCGGATTCATTTTAATTAATAATGACCTCGGGAATCGTCTTCAGCGGGAGATTGATTCCATAGTCAAGTTGGTTATGACGCCACCGTATTGTCAGTCATTCTTTAGACATGTTTGATAAAATTCAAACGCAGTTCAAACGCAGTTCAAAACTACGTGCTTGTAAAGTTGTGAAAGATTCTCTAAGGTTTGTATGATACAACGTTTCAAAATTCACGATGGATAAACATTCGCATGAGCTCATTGGAGTTTTCTGTTTAGGATTCTACAGTGGCGTACTTGAGAAACCGGGGAGGGGGGGGGGGGGGGGGGTGAGGGGGGGGGGGGCTGATGGTCGCCAGCATTCATCAAAGATTTCGCTGGAATTTAGAGCTCTGTAGGATTTTGCTTATTTACACGGCGGTCCATTCATGTTAATAATGAGAAATTTTTAATTAAAGTAAATATTGTGATGCTCCTCCCAAATGGAAAATGTTATAGGTAGCTTTCGTTGGGTTGTGAGGGGAGGGGGGGGGGGTCTATATCGCTTCAGACTGAAATTAACGATATTATCAAGCTTCAACGCGTTTCAGAATTGACAGGCGACAAAGCTTTGTATTGCAAATTTTGGTCGGACAAGCTGTGGTTTCGAATTCCGTTACCCAACAAAACGGTCATATCCCACTAGCGCTATTCACACATGTCGCCATTCAGTTTTATTATTTTTTCAGATTTTGTCTCCAAAACATTGCTTCTGATCATTCATTGGAACTAGCTCAACGAGCTCGTTCCAATGAGGGCTCATAAGCAATGTTTCAGAGACAAAAAGGGAAAGCTTTTGGTTATTCAAGACTTTTTGTCACAAGTGTCGTCTGCAAGACGCATTTGGTAAAGGGTTAGAGTAACATGCACAATCAACATTTGTTAGGGTGGTTGCTTTGAAAGACAAAGACAAAAAAAAATTGTTATAGTAAACAACGGAAAGACCCAGAAGAATAACTTTCTATTTGGAAAGAAGAAATTACAAATTATTCTGCAGGCACCTGTGTACATGTTGAGAACGCTTTAATCCGTCAACCTGTCTGTGTGGCTCATAAAAACGCACGGCTCGATGTTTTGAGATGGAATAATACCTTCCGAAGACATAAATAGACCATCGAAGTAGAACACAAACGGAGCCGTGATTTAATAAGCTGATTCTTCTTGGTGAAATATGAAATGTATAAATCCTTTCACGAGAATGCTGAAAAATCGTTGTACAAGCATCGATTGCCGAAATCTATTTCTTGTAGACAAGGCTAGCTCTTAATTATATTTTTATTAATTAAAGATATGCGCGTCTGATGTGTTCTCTCACCAGTTCCGACGGTTTTAAAGAGAATATGTGTTGAAATTGGATTTGTTCATTAGGATGTAATGCGATTGTGGATGCAGCGTTGTGCTAGAAGAGGTAAGTCTTTTGACCCGACAGTTAATAGATCTTTGACAGTTTTGGTTTTCTTGGCGGTTTGTTGTGATAATTCTATAGATTACTTCGTGTCCTTGTGGTCTGTTATAATTTTATAGATTAAGTCGTATCCGTATTCTTAACATTCAGGAAGTCGTAAATTTAAACTCAAAATGTAATAGTCTCTGTCCAGAGTTTCGTTGTTTTTGCTGACCTTATATTTTTACCATAAAGGTCTTTTTGATACCCTAGGACAGTTCCCACACTATTGCCTCACCTCGCAATGGCGACATCCTTAAATTCAGAGTCCCCCACAACCTAAACATTTTTTGGTTAATGTACGGCTGTTTTAACAAACTTTGTATCAATAAGGTTCAATGGAATAGTCAAGATATGCGTGAAAACGTATTGCATGAACACAAGACAAAGCGAGAAATCCCAATTTCAAAAGGCCAGAAACGCGTTCCCTGCCCTTTCTCCTTTTTCATTTATTTCTCAAAATTTGAACACAGTGGTGCCTTCCAGCTCATTATGTTTTTTCAAGAAGACTGTAACCGAAAGTTCAAAAATGTCTGTATATGTTTTTTGTAGGAGTTAAGAGCTGACATACATGGGCGTATACTTGCGCCTCACATATTTCTATCTCCACATGGGAATGATCGAAAACAGCCATGTCATTCACTCAGGCTCTGTCATTCATTTTCGATTAGTATACATCTATTTCCAGTATTTTATTTTGCTTATTAGAAACAATCGATAAATACAATTCTGTTATTACAATGCGGACAGAGAATTTTGATCGGATTGCGACTGAGTCGCGATCTACTCGAATTCGTCTGTCCACTTTCCTGTCCACAATGCAGTAGCATATCACCGATCAAAACAAAATGCGAAAGAACATTGCATCTTACATGCCATTTTTGTTTGTATTTTCAGGATTCAAACTTGATTTCGCAATATTTTATTTATAAAATTTCCATCCACTGGTGTAAATACGTCGCAGTCAGGTCGCGATCTGTTCAAGAAAAACCTTTTACGATTGGAATTTTGTATTGACACGTTCATTCCCACATAGGCATTGCTAGAACGTCTGCAATGTTTCGTTGTATGGAAATCTTGTAAAGCATTGAGTACTTCCTGGAATCGTGAACCTCATTCGAAGCTGCCATCCTGATTTCAGAGAATTCAATTTGTAGTGTAGATTTCTTGAGGATGTAAAATGAATATTTATTTTGAATGATGTTTATAGAGCAGGTCTGATGTTTTTTTTTATTTTTCGGAGACGCTCTTAAAATTGGGGACCAATTTCGTTACATCCCTTGGAATCAAAGAGGCGCTCACAGGCATATGTGTCTGGTAGAGCGTTAATTTATTTTTAGTCGCCAAAATTGGTTCTCATGTCTTGGTTTGGACTTGTTACAATTGTAGGCACTCTACCATAAATTGTGACAAGGTAGATTCACACAGCTGAAATAATTTTTCTTCAAACATAATATGAAGCACATCCACAGAATATGAAGCCTCTAAGATCCCCTACCTACACTTCAGAATAGAGAACAAATATGGGCTTTCGGTACTCTACCAGTTTAGCATTTCAGTTTCATAACACCCTTGAAAGCACGAATGTTCTAACTGCAATGCTTAAATGGTAGATTGCTGCAGTTTCATTTCGTTCTTTGAAAGCACAGGGGTGCTAAATGTTAATGCTTGAGAATTTAAGTTTCGTAACGTCCCTTGATTTTTGTAAATCCGATGTCCCGCCAGCTCGGTTATTTCATATATGAGGTGATTTTGGTTTAGTTAAACCAGGTTGCAACTACTTCGTAGGTAATTACCTACCACGTCTACGGTGTAGGTATGTGAGAAGTGTTGTTAAATAATATACTAAACGTGAACTTTGAAGAAACCTGAACTAAATTTAAACTAGACTAACATGTCCTGTGAGGAAATTCGTAACTACCATTAAGCATTGTTTGAGCTTTGATCATATTACATGAATAAATATTGAAAATAAACAAAACTGTAATGAAAAATCAAACGGAAACACAAACCCAATTGCAAATATATTTTGAAAATTTTGTACTGAAACATCAGTCAGCAGTCTCCGAGAGATCCTCGGGTGTCTGAAATTACCTTCCTTTGACCTTAGCAAACGAACAAACCTGAACGCAAAATTACGTTCATAGTCTTAGATTGTACAACCCCCCCCCCCCCCCCCCCCCCGAACGCATGGTTCTGGTTGTGTAAACATTTATGCTTGATGAGTAGGAAGGGTAAAAGACAAATAGCAGGAAGTAACAGCGCAAACAGAATAAATAGAGTGGGTTTTTTTTGTATTCGCCCCCGAGTACAAACACACACAGTAATTGGTTTTTTTGACACTTGATTTGTTCATGTTCTATTTTAAAGTGGTTATTGTGAGCTTTACATAATTACCTGCATGTAATCCTTTTATTTTTAATAATTTTGTTCCATTCGACCAAAATATGGAGCTATCACATAATGTTTTGAGAACGAGTAATACAAATGCACAGTTAATATCCTTCTGTTGTATTTTTATGAGAGCTATGTTTACAAGAGTTTTGCAGAATTCAAACAATGTATGCAGTCAGACTCTAAAATCGTCAGCTTGTCGGATGTGCAAATCGAGATATTCTGATGAAGAGTAAAACCGATCTTAATAGGTAATCGATCTCAAAGTCATTTTGGGCGGTATGTATCAAGAGTTGTACGGTGTCTGTAAGATGGATTACCCTCTGATGCCCAGTTCGCATGAGGGCAGCGTGGCAGAAAAATAGTGTTGCCAAACCTTAGACGGAGTGTCGAATTTCCGCCTAATGGACAAACAGGAAGGTTTTTACCCTATGTTTGGCAATAAAAGCAAATCGAGAATCATTTGAAAGCGTGTAAAATGTGGGCAAAAGTGAGGTGGTGTAAAAAAAAATGGCACAGCTGCTCTGTGAGCGGCGTAGAAGCTTCCAGGTATTGCATTATGCTAAATACTTCGTCCGCTGGGGATATACCTCTATTGTGACCCGAACGTGATATCCGCGTTGTCGAGGGGGAAAATGTCTTGTGAACAACCACCGGTCATTCACGAAGATGGTGCATAAATGTGCCTTTACACAGCCGACACTATGTCACTGGTCACCTTTTGACTTCAGGCCTTCATTATTGACTCGAAGTCCGATAGGTCAGTGCGTTTCTCGAGAAATATTCTGCATCGAACAGCTATGCACTTACAGACCTCTGGGCCTGGCAGAACTTAAAGTAAAGCGTTTTTGAAGGGTATATTGGTATCAGGTAACGTTAAACGGGGAGTTAGTGTATGTAAGAATGTTTTCAAAGTTTGTCTAGAAGCATTTTTCAACTTAACTTTGCTTTTAAAGCGCGCGCGTGGGTGATTCTTCTTTTATACATTTGTAGAATAAAGGGTTGGATTAAAGATATTTAGTGGCCATTCTTCTGGTGACATTAATTTTTAAGAGAGGTGTGACTTGATTGATCCAGTCACCTTTGAATAAGGGCACATGATCCTCAAAATAAACGCGTGTCTGCTTTCGAGAGTTGTGTGTATAAACATGGTTTTCATAACTAGGATCGCTAGCTGGAGGAAACCCAGAAAGGGTTAAGGCAGATTTACATAGTGAATAATTGAATAGATGCATGGGTGGATCGCTGGACGAGCGAGCGAGTGAATGAATGAAATAATAAGTCGAGTGACTAGGAGTGCAAGAATATGAATAATGTGTGTACATTTCAAAGAATGAATGAATCGATCAATATAATTATCTTTGTTTACAGAAAACGCAAACAAGAAATGATAAGATTCGAGCAGAACTTCGGGTGCCAATTCAAACCACACATAGCGCAGAAAGCTCATGAGATGTGGCCGGACCAACCAGGCCATGGTCATAGAGGTCGTTGACCAAAGTATACCCCCTTCTGGCACCGCCCAAAAGTTATCTGAGGTGTCAAATTGCAGCACCGAGAGGCCTCAATATCACTCACAGCAACTCCGCTTTGCTATTTTCTGTTGTACACCACCCAACTCTCTGGTCCGCATTTCATACATTTTCAAACACTTCACCGCATCCCTCGCGCTTTGTCTTTTATTGCTGATACATTTCGCGCCTAGCATATCAACACACATTCCAGACATTATTGTCCACAAGGCGGAAATTTGCCTCACTTCCTTTAAGTTTGGGCAAGCTATTTTTCAGCTTGAGGGAGGAGGGGGCTTATCCATTTCTAACCAAAGACTTGGTTGCAAAGGTAATGTTCTTTTCTGAGTATTACTCACAGGACAGTCTATTCAAGTTGAAAACAATTGTCAAACATTTTGAAATAACCCCTTACAAACGTAATGGTATATGCTGGCGAGGTTACTCACAAGTCATTCTAATTTGTATAACTTTTTGAATTCTTGCTTTCAAGACATAGTGTCGGTTCCTTCGTTGACACGAGCTCGTCCAGTTTGTTCGAATGAGAGATTTTAAGCTATCTTTTGGAGACAAAAGATGAAACTTCTTAGTTATTCCAAAAAAACAAACAATTGAAATGTTTGTCTAGTAGTCGTATTACAGAACGTGGAGAGTAGATTGTAACTAAATCACCTGGGGAGTGGAGTTATCGCCCAAAGCATCACTGTCAAATTCTGTACATGTAGAAAAGAACACAAGCAATGTTTCAGCCAATGGACCTCCGGGTAGAACCCGGAGGTCCATTGGCTGGAACTTTGCTTGTGCTTGTTGTAGTTTGCAACAAATTTACAATTATTGCTTGGGTGGAATCTCCACGCTGCGGATGATTTAGTGATAATACACTCTCCTCGTACTGTACGTAAAGGGTTGAAAAGATTATACATTTTAGACATACATTTTCATAAAAGTTCCGAGAAAAAAAATTGAATCAATCCAATACTCAATCCTCGTTCCTGTGTGTGAATATTTCTTTTCCAGGAAAGTAAAGGGTTCGCTGATATGATTTGTTTTATTCTGTTCAAGCACCACCATAGATAATTTTCTTTTCTTTTTTATTACCCGACTATGCTTATATTTTCATAAAATACACGTTTTTATGAAAAACCGAAGCGAAAAATATTTTTTTTTGTATTGTCCTTGAACAATACGGATCACGTGCGCGGACTGTTTAACTATTTCTGTTTTTACGTTTTGGTTATTTTTGGTAATAATTTGTGTTTTTAATAACTTTGTAGTAAACTGTTGGCATGTAATAAATACAGAACAGCATACGCGTTCGAACTGTCATTTTTTACCGCACGAGATCGATTTTGGCCTTGAGATAATATTGAAGGAGGAGCTTTCGAATGCCGTTTTGTCTGTATCTTCTCCACTTCATTTTCACTTCTTCTTCTAGACCGTTTCGCATGTTGTTTGGGGCCCGAATGGAATATCGAATAGGTGTATGGATTCCCCATCGATTGGAATATCGAATAGGAATATGGAATTCCCATCGAATGGAATATCGAATCGAATACCATTCTTGTTGTCTGTGGCTAAAATGTTTCAGAACATAAACTAGTGGTTTCTTGTTAATTCGCCTTCATAGAACGTATCTGTCCACCTGATCACGGGTCATTTTGCTGTAGGTGTCCACGGTCCACATTTTGTATACTGAAGTGGTTGATTATGATAATGAGTGCGCGTACGTGAGGAAAAAAAATTGCAGGTCATACTATAAGACAGTGTACTTTCCAATGGATCGAGGTATCGGAAAACTTTCGGATCAGCATCCTGTAGTTGCATTCGGATCGGTCAAACCGCCGAGCTACATGGTAGGGTTCTCGGTCCTGCTCTCGGAGAAGCGTATAAACGTGTCTTGTTTAGTTTCACTCATTGTTCAGACTGTTTGTTTCGCCATATGTTCATGTTACAAAACGCCACAAAGGGTCGGAGCTATAGTTGAAAAATTTGAAATAGAACGGACTATGACGGAACGAAAACATCTGTGATCTCTATTCAGTCTATTGAACGTAATTTATCTCCATCGATGTTTCGCGACGACGTCGCTTAATCTAATCACCAGAACTCAATCCTAAATGTGCAAAAACAAAAGAAGTCATCTCAGTTATAACAGGGAAGTTTGAGATATTCGTTTTTTTCCCAAATAACAATGAAGATTTCGAATTTTTCGATTTCGAATCTGATCGACTAGATCGGAAATTTTCGAATGGAATCGAAGTTTCGATAGACCCCATTTACTCCTGTTTCCTCCTAGATCGCCCCAAATTCATTTTATCGAAAACGGCCACCAAAGTCAAATCGAGGCTCAGTTACGTAACTTTTTCAACCTCTCACACCTCCGTATCTATGACAAATATGGCTCTGAAACTTCGATACTTAATGCCATACATAAAACAGATTCATTACATTTCCGGTTAGGAAAAGAGTTTCCGGGAAGTCACTGATGCTACGTGCGTCCGATTTTGGTGAAAGTTTTGTATGTTAAAGAACTATAAAAATTAGGAACTATCTATTTTTTTCAATTATTTAATCTGACGTCTTTCATTAATGATTCGAGGTTTGGGAAACTGTTAAACAATGTTCCGTGCTGTCCAATGTTCCAATACATGGCATTTCAAATGTTGTATTGTCCGTGGTACATCCCCTGACCTTTGACGTTTATACCAACGTTCTGGAAAATCGGAAATATATACAGTTTAAAGATACTTGCGGGTATCAGCTGATGTTGACGTCAGACATACGGAAATAATTTTACATCGAAGATCTTTCCCACACCTCTTTGTGACATGCGTTCCACCCTAACTATGAATGATCTAAGAACAAAATCACTTAGATAGTTGAAGTAGCGTTCAAAGATGTGAACCTCACCTTTTACTTGGAGCAGGTAAGGAGACGTTCAGGCTGCGACGTCATGAACGGACGCTGTGCAGTAAACGTCAAAATTCAATATTACTGCACAAAGCTGAAAATTGAAACCTCTTATAACATTTGAGATCTCAAATAAGTAGTAGAAATATGCTTCAAAATCCTACCATAAAGTTCGGAGATATGACGTAATTGATGTCAAGTTTAGGAGTTATCTCCCCCACTTCTTTGTGATACGCATTTCAGCAAAGATATGAAATGATCTAAGGTCAAACTTCCCAGGCAGTTGCAGTAGTGAACCTCACTTTTTGAAGGGAATAGGTAGTGTAACGTTAATGCTAAAACGTAATAAACGGTCGCGCATAAACTCTGAAAATGGAACCGTAATAGGATTTAAGGTTCTAAATAAGGGGCTAAAAACTCTTTCAAAATCCGATTCTAATTTCTTTATGTAAGACGGCAATACAATCGGAGGTCATCTCTTGCATTTTATAGAAGTCCAAAAACATCAACATACACCTTCTACGGTGAGAGCAAAACGGCGTTGGTCGCGATTCGTTGAATGACATTTTGAGATATGGTGTGCAATCTCAGTCAACATCTAGTTTGTTTTGTATTTGTTACTAATGTTTAAATTATAAACAACTAAACAGTGCTTTTGTTTGGCTTTTACGGAAAAATAAATCAAGGTGCCCAATAGGTCCTTAACCAGACATGGGAGTTACATTCAACACCAACAATGATTTTCAGCACTTTCCAGCCATTGTCTATTTGTTGCAGCGGGCGAGCTTGATTATTTCAGTTGATTTGCCCATAAAACATTATATCTAGCGATTGTCTGGGAGGTGAACGTAAATAGTTTTGCGAATCACTCGTAAGATTGTCTCATACTCACTCATGGTAAAATTCTTCTTTTTCACTTGCTTAAGCCTCCAAATTGATACCGGATTCATTGAACATGCAGTCTTATCAAGACTTATTCCTTTCCATATGTTTCAGTCTCGTATCGCCTGCTCAGGTTGTGTGACTTTTACACTTCATGATTATGTGAACTGCTCGAGCTGTGTTAAGGTGCTCTCGAGTACGATAGTTATTCGACGTCGCTCGGTGGTTCTCTCCAGATATTCCGACTTCCGCCACTCGTAAACATGCACGACACAATATGACCCTGGCCTTTCAAAGGGTCGTTAAACCACCAATAAGCAAACAATCACTAAGTACATAGCTGCTAGACAGCATCAGATGGAAGGGTACTTGACTTTAGGTTTATACACACCAATATTACACCTCACGTAACTTCCTTGCATTCTGATTGACTGAAAGGTGATACCCTATTTCGTGTAGTTGTCCAGCACAGAGCTGCGGGCACTATATGTTTTCTATTTTTAGCACGGGCACTATATGCATTTTCTGGTTAAAAAAAACGTACAAAGCAACGATTTATCCAAAATGGTGGCAGAAAATCCCGGCCACCAATTAGACAATTCTATTTACATAAAAAATATACACTTCGTTTTTTTTAGTGTCGCAAGAATAGCCGCAACGTTTTCCGAGGTGATATATTCCGATAAATAGAGATTATTACCATTATGTGGATGTACAAAATATGTATCCGAGTTGAGCTCCGGGTTCTAAGGGCAGATCACGACGAGTCGAAGACGAGTCGTGATCTACCCTTAGAACCCGGAGTGAGACATTGGCAGAGGCGAGGAGTAGTATCATTGTGTCGAACAATTAGCAATACCCACACATTATTCGCATTTCTCCTTTATTGTTTAAAATAAAAACATCATTACATGTTTACAAACTGGATTGTAGATTATTTGGTTAATTTGCATTTTCTTGTTGTTCGATATAATATAAGGACTAGTGCATGGCTTGTAGTTGACTACGTCCATATAGTGCCCAGTGAGGTGGTGTAGATCCCTCCGCTTCGCGTCTGGAACTACACCACCTCACTGGGCACTATATGGGCGTAGTCAACTCCAAGCCATGCACTATTCCTTAAATATATCATCAATACTATGCGAAAGACGCTAAGACATACGATAACTAAAGAGGTTAATAGCTCAACCTTTTGGATAATGGTGGTATATTCCATGTCAGTTCAGAGCTAACAACTGGTATAGTCTATATTCAGTACTTGGAGGAAGACCAATCAATATTTTCAACTTGCAGCCTTGTGGCAGAACTCTGAAAATCTTGATTCATCTACCACACCAATTTACTGAGAAACTATCTACTTGGTGAGTTCAGGTCGTATCAAAATTCTGGTCCAGAAAAGCGGTCTTTCGGGTTCAAAGGGTTAAATGATAAGGGTTAGTAGCTTAAAGTGGTGAGCTAACACCTCCAGAGTTAAGCACACACTTGGTTCTTGTGTTGTTGTTTATGTGGCATGTTTTATAGCATAACTGGGGAGATATATCATGACATTAACTCATTATGCTGAATGTGGCATGATATAAGTAGCTGGTGTGTTTTCATACACCTTATTATTCCCCTTACTCCTCAGAAAGAAAGAATATAGAATGGTAGAGTGTAACTAGTGGATCTACTATTGTTTGTTTACACTGAACTGAAACTGGCGGTAAGTATTAGCATATTTTATTCACAACAGAGATACATTATTACATATATATTGTCATTAACTCGTGTCTGCCAAATGTTTTCTCAAATTTTAAAGTAAGGCATTTGGAAATCATTGATAGGAAGACTGTTCTCATTTATAGGGGGGTACATTTTGTTAACAGGAACCAGGAACACACCTCTATTGGAAAAAAATGTATTGGCAGGAAAATCCGTCTGCAGCAGACAGAGTTAATATGAGGGTCGAGACCATACAATCTACGACAGGGATTAACGACCGAAGGCACGTGTGGTGATGTGGCAGGTAGCGATAGCTTTGTAACGATATTTTTGTCGGAGATATTAAGATATCCATTCTTCCCCCCCTTCTCCGCACCAGAAAAGTGAAATATGCCACGTTTTAGAGCAGAAAGTAAAAACAAATACAAACAAAACATCTTTTAAAAACCTCGTTCCAACTTCATAATGCAGAAAACAAAGTCAGCATCGTTCGATCCCTTCCGGTGCTATTCGTCTCGGGTTGTCGCGAGGAAAACGGTACTTCTCAACAATACCGCTCTTTGTGTTCGTATGGCGAATAATGAAGAAATAAAAGAGTCAAAAACTGGATATTTACTGAAACTTATTCGAACATGTAGTGCAAAAGCGAAGTGTAATGTATGAGAAAAGATTAACTGCAAAATCACATATAATACGTAATGGGCTGGTAAGGACATATCGGGGTATACCTTAACTTCTGCAAGTTTGTGAAAATTCCATTGGATTTAGCTAAATACAGTCACTCGAAATCTAAATACAGCTGACAGAGTCATATCCCTTTTGTGCACTCATCTTTAAATAAGTCGACATATCATAACAGCTTCACGTGAAGCAAATAAGTATTCTATCATTTATTATTCATCGGAGTTGCGAGTTCGGTATATAGAAAACGTTACCTGTAGGATATATCCGTTACACAGTTTGTCATTGACCTAATATGATATATACGATGTCAGGTAATTTCATATTGGGCTAGAACCATATTTGGTCCCAAACAAACGGTGTAACTCATAATATTATTATCGTCAAGAAACATTGCCATTTTACACCCGCATTCTACATATTGGCAAGAAAATCCTGTTAACTTTGGGCGGGATTCGGACGTTACGAAATGTATAGTAATAGTAAGACGGAACACAACGAGGGTGTTGAACCGGGGGCTGGCTTAAACGACCAAAGTGTAGTTTTTTCTTGTATTTTTTAATTAAGTGACTGAAACTAATATTTTAAGGAAAGATATAACCTTTGGAAGTCTGATAACTTTCTTGCTTTACGGTGTTTTGTGTCGAAGCATTTCATTCACGTCGAACGTCACTCAGACTCGTAACATCCAATCAGATGCGTTCTTACATGACGTTCCTAAGCGTAATCCTGATTCTACGCGTGGTGTATCTAGCAGATATACCAATACCTGTATTGTATCGCGTAACGTTGAATACACACAGCAATCCTGGTATAATTAACTGCTTTTCTTCTTGGTTGGGATATATCTACGACGTAATGCTTCTAATTTTGAGATTTGCTGTAAAACAGCACAAAAACTGATTTCACTAAGACATGTGTGCTATATATACCAATTTTAATTATCGCTTTCAACTCGCTTAAATTAATTATTGTTTTAATGTGACAGCGAGAATCAAATTAAAAAATCTCACTTTGTCTAAATTATAAACTTTGAAGGAGATAATTATTTGTTACAACGTTCGCGTCGCGGCCAGTGTCATGCAGCATTGAACGCGACACAACATTACAAAAACAAATACACTTCCAAACTTATAGCTTGCCAGTAGTATAGCATGTACCCGATCGACCCTGATTACCCGGAGCTTTGCCGGAGCAGCTAGTGTTAAATTCCCATAGGAACTGGAGCTTTGCCGGAGCACTTTTTCCTGTGCAAAAGATAGGTATCCTCAAATAATACAATACCAGGCCATAGATATCCTCAAATACCCGTATGTGCCTATGTGCTAGGGCACATTGTGTCACATTGTGCCTTTTCACATAAGCACATATCGGCACATAAAGCATGTGCTTATGTGAAAAGGCACAATGTGACAAATGTGCCCTAGACCCCCCAGACCCCCCCACCCTACAAGAAGTCAGACATCCCCTGACCCCAGACCCCCCCCCACCCTACAAGAAGTCAGACATCCCCTGACCCGAACAACTTTATGTCAGATTGTATAGTGGACAATAATAGTGGTCAGCATCTCTATGACATCGCGCGCGTATCATGACGTCACGACGTCAATAGCAACGTCAACCGTTTCGCGGAAAAAACTTATAAGAAAATCCAACTTTCCCATCATCTTCCCACCACTTACCCATAATATATACCCAGAGCCCTGTGTTTACCACCTATATCACCATACATACGATAGCATACTATATATGTAGTACTTATACCACTTGTCGGATCTTGCTTCATGGAGCCGACGTTTTGCACAGGAAAAAGTTGTTCCGGCAAAGCTCCGGTTCCTATGGGAATTTAACACTAGCTGCCCCGGCAAAGCTCCGGGTAATCAGGCTCGATCGTGTAATGCTATACTACTCTTGCCGACGAAAACCAAAAGTAAACACAAAGTTTCTATGGTTTTCTCTGGTGCCGGGAAGGTAATCCTATAAACATAATAACCGATAACATTTGTCACAATGGGTTCTATTTTTTCTCGACTACTTTTTTTCTTTGATACATATCGCTGGTAAAATCGTCTTTTGTAATTTATAATACTTCAGGGGATACCGGAATTTCTCAACATATAAAGTATTTCCACAAACATCCTTTGAAAGATGACAGATCTGTTTATATTCTTGTTTTTTATCTTTTGGAAGCTCATCGATTGCACTTGTTTCTTAATAGAAAATGGGGAGTTGACGCAAACGTTTGTTTTTGAATATAATGGCGTGGTACAATATTCAACGGAGGAGCGTTTATCTCGATGTTGTGGGGATACGATAGCGTGAGGAAGAACCAAGATAAAAATTGCAATCAATGGTTTGGCGAACACATCTTCCTAATTTATAATTCATTTTATAAATCTTTTTATTGAGCTCGCTGGATTTTCACTTTTTCGCCTTAAAGGGATTGAAAAATATTCTCCGGTTCCAACAGCTGCAGATAATCTATTTACGTGTACTATGTGACTTATATTTAATTGAAACATATTTTATTTATAAAATGAATGGGCCACTGAATTCAAAAGAAAGTGCATATCTAATTAGCACCACATTGCGACATAAATATGAATGCCCCCAGTAACACAATGACAGAAACAATAAAGTACGGCTGAATGTTGAAATAATTAGTAGACCATATGTGAAGTTGTGGAAATTCGAGTCGAGACCGGGAATCAAATTGCATTAACCCTTTACCTAACACGAAAGGCAGACGACACTTGCAAACAAAATTCTTGAATAACTACTGTTTTCATTTTTGCGTCCAAAACATAGCTAATGACCCTCATTGTAACGAGCTCAAGGAGCTCGTTCCAATGAGGGGTCCTAACCTATGTTTTAGAGACAAAAAATGAAAAATAATGAAAATTGAATAGTGATTTTTGTGAATAGCGCTGGTCGGTTTTGGCTATAACGTTGGAAAAAGGATTAAGGTTTTCGCCGGTGTGTTTTTATATTGTTCAAAATCAGGGCTTACAGATACATTGGAATCGGGAACTAACGATGTGTTGGAGGAACTAATTTTATAACCAGTTTTTTAACCAGTATGCTATTTCGTAGTAGTCCTGCACTCGAACTTTTTAATCACCTCGGCAATAATGACCGGAATTCCGGTCATTTGTATGGCACAAATAAATAAATAAATAAATAAATAAATAAATAAATAAATAAATAAATAAATAAATAAATAAATTTACTTCCTGGCGCCAGGTTGAAAAAGAGTTATTGCAGGAAGTGACAACACCGCGGGTGATTAAAATTCTGCAGTTATGTTCACTTTTTACTCTTTGTATTCATCCGCCAAAAAGATATATTATATTTATACGGCCATTCTTGTGATGGGTGCGTCGCCAAAGATTGTGAATACACATTATTACAACATTCAGCTAATATGGGTTGTCATATTTCGTCGAACTGACGAGGCAAGATCAGCCAGATCAACCTAGACGCTAAAAGAACAGAAGTCTGCACTTCCAGCAATAGTAGCCCGAAAAAAATATTTTCCCAGCTAGAATGGGTAATCAGCCCTACCGGTCTATGCGTTTAGTCCGTTATGACTAAAGACCTGGTCCACCGTTTACAGTAGAAATTTTTTTTTTCTTGACGAAGTAAGTTTCACGTGAATAAATTAGTTAGCACTGATGACAACCATTATGGTTACTGCTAACTACAAAACTATAAGTCAAAAAAGAAAGTATAATAAACTTCAAGGAGCAATTTGTTTTAGTATCATCGACTTTAATACTGTATGAATTTGCATAATTTTATGTTCTTACTGTTGCCAGCGTCACGTCAGGACGTCGCAATTCAGACATGGGGTGAAATGAAAAGTTCACACATGCAGTTAATACGTGTATGTCCACCGCTTGCCTCTTGGATGGCAAGTCATCGGGGGTGCATGGACAGGATAAGTCGCTGAATGTCACCCTGTGGTATTGCGTTCCACTCCTGCCTCTGAAGATTACGTAAATCGCCTAACGTCTGAAGATCATGAACTCGTACCCGACGGTCCAGTTGATCCCAAAGATGTTTGATTGGCGACAAATCTGGCGAAAGTGGGGGCCAGGGAAGAAGTTCGATGTTCTGCTCCTCCAGAAAGTCACGACAGCTACGCGCCACGTGACATCGGGCATTGTCTTGTTAGAATAACTGCAAACCGACGTTAGTGTTGAACAACGGAACAACAACAGCGTTGAGAATTTCGTCCCTATATCGCTGTCCATTCAGATTACCATCGATGAAGATCAACTGCATTCGATGGTTCAAAGAAATTCCTACCCAAACCATTGCACTACCGCCGCCGAAACGGTCGCATTCCTGCTTGCAAGCTTCATGAAACCGTTCTCCTCATCGGAGAAACACTCTTGCCCTACCATCAGCGTGCCGTAGTCAAAATCGTGATTCATCACTAAAAAGAACTGTGTTCCAACGCGAACAGCGAACACGATGACGTACCCATTCCATTCTGACGGTACGATGACGTTGGGTAAGGATTGTTGCGTGGTATGGACGCTTACTTCGGATGCTGTGTTCAGCGAGTCTGTTTCGGACAGTTTGTGCACTGATTCTTGTTAGTTCTCTCAAGAGTTATTGCTGCTGTCCTCGTCGCCGGACGGAAGCGATCCCGCAAGTGAGACATCCTGATGTGTCGGTCTTGCGCAGGGGTCGTAACTCTTGGTCAGCCTGAACGCCGTCGGTCGGCAGTAGATCCAGTGGTTCTATACCTTCCAATGAGACGGTAAATAGTGGCCACAGTGACTCCGAACTCAGCAGCGAACTCATCTGGGGTGTACCAGCCTCATACATATAAGTAGGCACGCAACCTCTGATTTTCGGTTACCTTGGTATTTTTTTAAATGTCGGAAGACAAAAACTAGCGTATTTTCTCAATAACCCAGGCTCTCTAGCACAACATATCGCAAAGAAAATCGTCGGTCAACCTTTCCATTTGACGGTCTCGGGTAGCACGTGCTATTTTGAAATCCGTAGCAAATTGTATACGGTTGGGTGGACAACAACAACATGTCATTAAACTCTTTGCACGACGTCTTGTCCACAAACATGCAACATTAGAACTATTATATTTCATCCTTTATGCTATTTTTTCACATTTGTTTCTGTTATACTTTCTTTTTTGACTCAGGGTATAATAAAGGTGAACGGAAAATTGTCATTCGCCATCACCCATAAACCGCTGAACCATATAAACCGACAATTTATAATAATATACGACCCCTATAAGTTTTTAATTCTAACACTCCAAGTTACATACAATTGTTATAAATGCAACGAATAATTGTTTTTGTTAAACATTCCTGCTAACTGCTAAAATCTGTTGTACTTCTCATTCATATTTGTTTTCAGCAGAACCTTGATTGGCGCCAAAAGAATTGCAGGTGCCGTTCTGATCAGATGTAAAAGGGTTAACAAGATGGCTATAAATCGGAAAAAGGCCATTTTCCTCTACTCTGTATCAGCTGATCGGTTATGATGTTTTGTTGTCCCAATTTCGCAACCCGTTTTCTTTTTGTTGCACAGTGTTAGCCTTCTTACTCATTTACGTATATAAATTGTTTCATAAATAAAACGTTGACTACTGTCCAAGGTACGACAGCGTCGATACACAACAATTTGTGACGACGGCTTGTAATCTTTTTATCTCACATGGCTACAAGGCACTACTTACAAAAAGTCTTGAGTAGCTAACGTTTTTTTCATTGTTTTCCTAAAAACCAACGTTCGTCGAGCTCGTTCCAAGAGGGGGTCATACGCTGTGTTTGTAGGTACAAATTGAAAACAAATTAAAAATCTGAATTACGACTTTAGTTAAATAGTGCTGGAGCCAATACTATAAAACTTCTACAATTGTATTTTCCAGAATTGTATTTTTTACTTGTGAATATAAATCACTGGAAATGAATAATTGGCGTTTACGAAGACGTAGCAATTCACCTACAGGTAAAATGTCACGTCTTTGAAAACTCCAATGATTCATTCGGACATGTTACCGTCATGTATAAAAAATACAATTCTCGAAAATAGAATTGTCGAAGTTTTATACAATTGAGCTCTGTCAACCAAAATCTGAATTGCTGAATTTCTGACAACACAGGGGGGATAACCATGGATGACAGGGAGGTGTGGTGGGGCTTAGGGTGGGGGTGGTGTCGAGTATTCTCGGCATCAGAGTGCAGGGGGTTAATACGTTTGTTTTTTTGATAAAATCTTTGTTAATGTGATCCAATCTGAACCAACTTTGAAATTGGTAATTTGCGAGGCTTCTGGACTTTCACTGGCACATTTCTTCTGAAAATCAACAGGGGTTCTAAGTGGGCTGGGGAACAATACTCCGATAACTAATGCATAACGCTCGCCTGTGGACTTCATGCAAAGCATATGGTCGTGCTGTCCCGGGACATGGGTTCACTTAAATTCGAAGTGACTCTGACTCCCCGCTCTCATTTTCGAGTAGCGATTCCTGAAACAAAAAAATACTATCATATATATATGAATCACAATGTATTGTTCTTGTGATCAAGTACACTAATTAAGTAAAAGTGTAAACATTCTTATTTCCGTAAACACATTTCCAGGTACAATTAGGAAACAAATAACATTTTTCAGACACTGTGTCACTGACGAAGGTAGCACTGTGTTTTAGGTAATTTGTTCTGGTAATTGTATTTGCACTGGGAGAACGCTGCATAGAGACAAGTGAAGGGCATCTCTTAACATAGGTATTGTATTTAATCACCGCGATCGAGTTGTTTCCACAAAGAAATGCGATCTCTGCCTTTGCACTTTAAGCATGGAAAAAATATGCGAATAGAATTCTTTTTCCCGAACAACAGCTCCATGCACACCTGTTGTCTGTTTCAGCTGTCGTCTGTATTTTACAGTGGCTTGATTTATAGTGAGCTTTGTGTTTTACAAATTAACTCAACGGGTGTGAAGAATGGGTCTATCTTCAAGACCATCAGATGCTGTGTTTTCTTTCGTGAAATAGTATTCTCACGTGAGATGTATTGATGCACTACAGTTATAAATAAATATTTCTCCACGAATAACTGCTCCAGCACACATGAACGGAAGCAGTCGGTAGAAGTGATAAGAAGGAGAGTTGGGAAAATAACAATGCGGAGCATAATTTGCAGAATATAATCACCATGTATGCCTTGATCATGGGATCTATTTTTAAAGAAAAACAAACTCGGGTCGGAGAAGGAAAATTTGACACGGCAACCACTGTGTAAATCAGCTTTGAGCTCTGTGAAACAAGATTAAAATGGTGAACTTCCTAGTTGCATTTTGGGAGAATTTTCCAGTTACAAATTTCAGTACTTTGACATCAGTGTAAAGAAGAGGGCTAATCCCAGTAATTATGTGTGATTGTGCATTTTATTCACACTTTGTCTTGTACTTAAATAAGAAAATGGTGTTATTAGTTCACAAATTAATACCCAAAGTAAGGCTCAGTTTGAAGCCCCACCTAACTGTACAGTGTGTGGGCTGTCTGTCTTCTGGATATTTTCGTTAAGGGAATGTGTTAGTTATTTTTTGCAGACACGTACCAAGGCACTTGTTATAGATAGCATACTGTAAAGAAATTGCCAAATCTCAAGCCATTGGAGAATGATCGTCACACCCACTTACTTTTCAAGGCCTCGGTTGATGACTTTTTGTCAACTATTCGGAGTTGGATATTTAAACAACTACAGTGTACAAACGTCGGAAATGTATCACATCTAATTTAATGTTTTACCTTCAACGACAATAGGATACTTGTAAAATTATTTTAGAGTGGTTAAAGATTTTCTGTTCTTGCTTACAAAATATAGCGTATAACACTTAATATTGATAGGAGCTCGACAAGCTCGTTCCAAGGTGGGAATAAAAGCAGTGGTTTGGGACAATAAAATTTTAAAAATAATAACATTTGAATGGAAATTTTCGTGAATTTTGCTGACTACTTTTTAAGTTACGTGAAGGCTTAAATACCAAGGCCTGTCATTTTTAACAACCAAAGCTTCAGAGACATATTGGCCGCAAATCTAATTATCAAAATGACTAGTTGGTCGATTTAGGTAGTTTTACTCACCTGGGGAGAGATTCGAGTCCACGGATCTGGGTGCCTTAGATCTTCGCTTTACTGTGGATTTTTTCTGTTAACATAAAATTCAGGAGCGCACTGTCATTTTCAGTTCCCAACTCCTTGTAACCCCCTATTCTCCACCTATGCACACTCACACAAACTCCATAATCTGGTTACAATTGCTGACAATGTTTAATCCATGGTTTCCACTGTAAGCGGGTTCATGCCATCGTATTACCAGCCCGGACATGATTCTTGGAAAGCTTCTCAAAGAGTTTTACAAAAATCAGTGTTAAAAATGTTAAAGCTGGCACGCTCTTTCATCAGCACTATCCATCACGTGTACCGACAATAAAATGTGTACCGACAATATTTGACAGAGACCTGAGACAAGGAAAACATTGGTCCCAGTGACGTCGTGTCCTGAGTTCCAATGTGTTCTATGTGCCAGCAGGCACATAGAACACATTCGAACTCAGGGGACGAACTGTCTTTCCACCCGACCGGGAACAGCAGATATATACACCACACCCTAATTAACGCCTCATATGAAAATGGTAAAACGCGGCGCGCAACGCAGTGTCAGTTTCGGGCGTACTACACCGCGTATTTCGCATCGTGATCACGCGCTTAAAATCGCGAATGTTGATACGGGCCTTAAGAGAGCACGATGGACAGTCTCGGCTCTCCCCTTGCGTATTTTGACGTTCGCAGTTTGATAGATGCGCATGATACACTGGTAATGGTAATTCATCTTTACCTACGGAATCATTGTTAATCGTAAAAAATAAACTGAAATCTTCACGTTACCCCAACACTTCCGTCACCCGTGTAGAGAATTTTATCTTCATTGGAATCGTTGCGAATAAAAAGACAACTATTTAGTGAATGTTGTATTTGTTTATAATTATTTCGATCTTTTGTAACCTGTGCGGATCAATACAAAAAATGTCGACCAGGTGATTAATTTTCGTTCACAGAACGGTTCTGAAGAGAAACAGGTGTACATTTGCTCATCAATGTAATCACTCGCTAACCTAATTATTCATGTGGTTGACCTCAGCATTTTTTGTGTCAGTGTTCCATTACTTGCTGTAATAGATGTTCTTTTACCCTCTCAAGTCAGTCGAGCCAAGTAGTTCTACCATGGCATTTCTAGTTACAATATGTAACAGCTTGGGATAACAAGGGCAGTGAATGATAAAACACCAAATGCGCGGCCTCTCGTTGGTTGATATGACACACTTTCTAACTGTGTCAATGAAAAACGGCAACGAATGTTCTTTGGAAATGTATGTCTGGAAAAGTGAATGTCCCTGGGATACTGGTATAATTCATTTGATGCCAAATGTAAAAAAGAAAGAAGATCGCGGATCAGGTTGGATATCTAAATCCAACTAACCGACATTGGATAAAGGTTTGACTTATGACACAATGATTATGTGGTTTTGATGCTTTCAGTCTGCATCCTTGAGGCTGATACAAAAGTATCACATAAGCAGGCATGGCATTTCAACCAGATCGTCACTATGTTGCGCCAGGGTTAAAATTGTATGCCTCTTCTTCCCCGCTACACTTTTGAAACTCGCACGTTAAAACAAAAAAGAGAGAACATTGAATCTAAGATATTATCGTATGCTTCCCTTGATGCAGTATTTTACTTAAGAACTTTCGATCCATTGATGTAAATGTTTCGCGATCGAATCGCGATCGGAGAGCAAACGAGCCCACTTTTTGTCATAACAGTACAGCAACTAAACTATTAACTGACCTGCAACACTTATTAAATACTAGCGGACCGACACCGGACCGACACGTCCCAGGACGGGTAGCCCCCGACCACGTGACGGAAAATTTCTAGTCGCATTGCATAAAAAGAGAGATAATCCCAGCTTGAAATTTTAGCTGGAGTAAATCACAGACTCTCCTTTTATATAACTGATAAATGTTTCCTTTGCTTGGTAGACTGTATCAGTGATGGAAACCACGCTCAGTCTTTTAATGAAAAGTTCCCGTAATGAGATAAAGTTTTCGGGGTTTTTCTTCTGCCGACTGTGCACCACATATATCTATATACCTAGCAAACAGTACCACATCATGCCTAATATTCCTTTCACAGATTTTGCTATTGGCGATAGGAATGTCCAAGACACAGAAATTATCAATGTGCTCTAACCTGCACTCTATACGTGAGCGTGACCAGTGTGAAATAATACACGTATACCTTGTTTCCATAGCATATGTCGAAAATCAAGTTTTAGTTTTCTCTTACAAAAGCCAACCCAATAATGTTATGGCTTCCTAACTTTCTAATACAAAGAGATGGCATATCGTTTGAATAGGGAATGGCATTTGGACAAAATGGTAACCAACTAGGGCATCACAAGCCATCGTTAGGTTACAATATCCAAATTGTTTTGCATTGGCGACAGTACACTAACATTTTCTAGCTCACCACCTCATTAAGGTGCCATATAAGTAGCGACAAATGAATATCTATGAAAATCCCAAGTCTGAAATTCCTTAAAATGCAAATAAAAATACACACCTGTATACACCGGAATGAATATTGTGGTGCACAGAACACGAAAAGTATATGCTTTTAACTTATACCGTTAATGGCGGGCATAAACTGTTCCTGAAAGACTGCTATCGTATTCGTACCAGACTGATAATAAAATTATATTTCATAAGAACAATGCTTGGTCAAATGTGCTTCAGATATCCAAGAACAAAGCTAGGAATTTAATATACCTCAAAATGCAACCACGGGACTGCGAGAGCGGAACTGCCAAAACTGTTCGCTTTCTTTTGGGAATAAGACCATGCATGGTGTTTACGTTTGGATTGAGGTGAGTAGAGGCAGAAAAAGCACCGATATTCCCTGTCTTCTAAAACGACATTACGATACAAATCGACTTCATACTATACAGGCTATTACCATTATAAAACTGCAAATTACTTGCAAGGTATCGCGACACTTGCTTGAATCTCTTAGAATTCCGAAATCATTTTCCGGTCAGAATTAGGGAGTATCGTGTGATGAAAACACAGTTTTTGGAATGGCGTCCCTCTTCTACACGCAGTCAATGTTGGCATTTCCCCCACTCAGTCCTGTGTCTAAATCTTGAAAGTATTTTTAATTCCAAGCATCCTTATGTGCTGTGATACTCTGATTATGCAACACCATTTTGAAATTTTCCACACCCAACCCTGCCACTACATTTTGAAGTATTTTGAATTCCTAGCTGTGTTCTTGGATATCTGAAGCATATTTGGTCACAAATTGTTCTCATTAGACTTTCAGGAATCATTTATGCTTGTTGTCAATATGTGAGTTTGAGCATATACTTTGTGCGTTGACTGTGTTTTACTTAACACAACCTTAAGACCTTCATTTTTATGTATAGTTTGTGTAAATTTATTTGAGATTTATGGACTTCCAGACTTGGGAATTTTTCCTTACTTAAATAACACCTTAAGCACATTGGAGAGGAATGAACTCTCATATCAGCATGGTACATTACCTCATACATACTCCACCCCAATTATTTGTTGCTAAGTGATATTTGCCTTCAAATGTTTGTTTTTATACCTACCATCTTTGTTTTTTAGGCTCCCACAATTTTGAGAGGACAACTTTTGACCAATATTTTAACCTTCTTTTAACCCTTTACCCAACGTAACGGCCAAAACCGGCCAGCGCTATTCTCAAAAATCGACAATTAATTTTCATTATATTTTCATTTTTTGTCTCAAAAACATAGGTTATGACAAAAAATGAAAAAAAATAGTTATTCAAGAAATTTTTTGGCAAGTGTCGTCTGCTTTTCATGTTAGGTAAAGGGTTAAAGAACATTAACAATTTTTATTGATGTTTCCAGATACCCTGTATATTGCAGCAATTTGCTAATCGGGGCAATTCTGGCTGCATTAAATGCGGATGGTGTGGAGCTGCATTTACCTGCATGTAGGTTATTGTAACCGTTACTCGTCTAGCAAAGAAATAACAAATAATCATGGAAATCCGAAAACGTGCAGGAACATCCTCGAAGCAGAATTGGACGAGAATGTGCTACACTATTATGATATTAGAACGTTTCTTTTCATGTTCTATTGGTCGATAGTACCTGAGTTTGTGTGATTTCTGGAGTAAAACCTGAAGTCGCTCGTGAAGATCCTCATATTTCTTTGTAGCCACTCACGAGATATTTTCGGTATTCATCAAATTTTCGTGAATATCCTCTATGTTTTCTAAGGGAATTCAATACTCATTGGTTGGGATATATAGAACTGAGGCAGGAAAGAATATTTCTATATCTTTGTAAGTGTTTTCTAAGGGAATTCAATACTCATTGGTTGGGATATATAGAACTGAGGCAGGAAAGAATATTTCTATATCTTTGTAAGTGAATGTCACATGACATAAACGGTCGTCCGCTCGCAAATTTCCACAAAAGTTGGTAAACAAACAGCTTATAACAGTGTCGAATTCTGAACAGAATTGGACTGGTGGCATGAGAGTTTGCGACAAAATATACGCTAACCATTATTTTGTATCGGACACTCTCCGAAGAGATGTACACACCTACTGTTGCTAATCTGTTGTAAAATTTTTGTGATAATACATGTGCAACAATTGACCAATCTTCACACATTTCAGTCTAATATCCCGTACCAGTCAGTCCCACGCGTGCGTGAAAAACTCACAAGAATATATGAAATTGGATAATTGTCACACGAAATACAAAGATATACCGAAATAACATAATCATCAAGGTAAGGGGTTTAAAAGCGTGGATCTGGAACAGGACGGAACGAAATATGATCGCTTCAGAAAAAACGATGCTGTAAAATACGTGAAAATATTGATGTATGTCAACTGAGTAGGCCTGCCATCTTTCGATAAAGTGTTTCTGGTGCCATCAATTCTGGCTGTTCACTTTCAAAAAATGAGTAGTTCAAGCAACGTTTTTCATCGGAAAAAGTAATGTATGAAGTGCCTTGCTAAAAATGTAATTCGCAGAGTGTGCCTATAGATCTCTTCTCCAACAGTCCATGAAACAGAGTATTAGATCACAGTCGCATAAGACACAATATGTATTAATAACCGTTTCGTGACATTTTTGAGTGGACGATTCATGTTTGTAACCAGTGCATTTCGTAGATAGAGTGGAAATCCAATCGAGACGTGAAGCAGTTATATCCACTGAACCTATCGGTGACCTCTATTTGCACACTAACCGAAGTATGCATGTTTGGCATCACAGGGAACATTTTTGCTACAATGTTGTCTTGAAGAAAGTTCTCTGGTCTTAACACAATAAATGGAAGAGTTCATATTTGGGAGTTTAAAAAACACAGCTTATGTCCAGAAGAGTATTTTAAGACAAGTTTTGTCTCGTGGTGGTTAGGGAATGAGTATCGGATTAGATGGCTAATCTCAGTGGACATTCCAACGAATCGACCGCATCCGCCCGCGTAATATGCAAATTCAGCAGTTGAAAAAATATTATTTTTCAAACAATTTCAACAAAACCATATCATGTGACCCCTCGTTGGAACGAGCTCGTCGAGCTCGTTCCAACGAGGGGTCACATGATATGGTTTTGTTGAAATTTTTTGAAAAATTTGAAAAAATGATATTTAAAATAATAAATTTTGATATCGTCTGCGTTGGGTAAAGGGTTAATACCAAAGAGAGATCTTAGACAGAGTTGTTGTTCCTCAACGAACCAAGCATTGCATCACAAATGGAAATGATAACCTACTATAGTATCAAATCCCATTTCGAATTCAGTAATACAGCCATGAATTGTGGTACTCATCCGATTCGATAGAGGTTAACTGCTTGTGTGCTGGTGGCAGATTCTTCCTGCCCTGAACAGAACAGAAAATAGCTTGCCACTAATATAAGTGAAATATGGTCATTTTAAAATAAATTGTCTTCTGTAAATTGCATCAACCTTTTGACCAGTGAATACTTGGGAAAAATTTTCATGAATTTTTCATCAAATCTAGTCTTGACAGCTGTGAATATTTGTTGGAAAATATTTTTAAAATACTTAGCTGGGTAAGAGTTAAACACAGTATTGGGAGCGCGGTGGCTCAGTAGGTATAGGTGCAGGCTGCAAGCCGAGAGGTCCTCGGTTCGAATCCCACCTGCGGCAACCGCGTTGTGTCCTTGGGCAAGACACTTCATCTCCATTGCCCGCATGGGGGCACGATGACGCCGTGTACTAAGGCGTACTGAACGTCGATGGTACGCATGTCTTCAACCAATCTAACCCCGCCTGTGCTGCAGTGCGGAGTTACGATGTTGGGGAGCTGGCAGCTGCTCGTCGTTGCTCGGTGGTTCTCTCCGGGTACTCCGGCTTCCTCCACCCGTAAAACTGTCACGGTCATGATTAGCCATTGTGCATAAATATGTGACCTTAAACATCAATAAAAAAAAAAAAAAAAAAACAACACAGTATTGTCGTAAATCACATTTCTCGTCACTGTGTTGTCTCATCTTCAAGTTACATTACATTTACGGATTTACATTACATTTACGGATTCGGCGTGAGGGTTACTGGAATGTCATGCTTGTGTCAATACGAATAACAAACGACACCTTCATAAATATTTCGTCAAAAACTAAACATTTTCATTTTTGCCTCAAAAGCATAGGTTATGACCTCTCATTGGAACGAGCTGAACATGCTTGTTCCAGTAAGGGTCATGAGCTATCTTTTCTGCGAAAAAAAATAATACTATCTGAATAGCGATTTGTTGTAAATAGCAAGCATATTTTTTGCGCTGCCAACATGAATATCAGATATGGCACGAATAGAGTCATCTTGATGTCTTCATAGGGTTTAAAATGTTTACCGTGTTCCCATCAGGTTGAGATCTGTCGGTTCAAATCGGACAGAAATGAAAGAGTAGCCACTATGTTAAACATATTGGCGCGATATTTTTGCCCAGGTGTGTAGAAGCAAATAAGATTTGGTCAGATGAATTTATTTCATTGTAGTTTATCGGAAGCATACTGCGATAAATTTTTACGAAACAAGTGTCCATGAATAAATTCGAACTTCAGAAATAGTGAAAGCACGCTATCATTTAATACAGATTGCTTGAATTTGAGTTTAAACACAACCCTGTACTGTAAAATTAATAGCCTTCGTTTTTATTTTATTAGAGGCTGCAGATAAAATGACCTTTCTGAAACTCATGGGTACGAGGACGAGAATTGGTAACATGTGGTCAAATGGAAGGGCATGCTATTCCCCCCAATACCCTTAACGCAGCCTGTATATTAGTCCTGAGGTTATCTGACCAAAATTCCGAATATGGAGGGCAATAAACGTTAATACAAGAAGTAGTTATTGCATTATTGGGGGTTAAAATTCCATTTTTATTTGAACTATGACAATCTCAAAAAACAAACGCGTTGAAGTCGTGATCACGAACCAATCCGTCTAGAATCAAATAACGCATGCCCATAGGGAGATGTACCAACAAGTACGGCAGAATGGTAATCTCTTCAAATCAGACTTAATTAAAATGGGGTGAGACCCAGAAGGATATTCTTTGTCGACAAATTACGACTTTACCAATATCAAAGCTATTTCTGGTTTCTTGTTTGAAGCAAGTTCTTGATTAATTTTCATTGATTTGACTTTACTTTGTGACCAGATGAAATCCATCGTAAGGAAAACCAAACGCCAATCTAAACTTTTTAAAACTCATTTGTTTTCCGTGTTTAGTGCGAGCAGCTCACAAAACTAATGACACACAATCTGGACAGACCTAGGGATTTGCATATCTGTAACCTGCTACGACCAGGTTAAAAACGTCTCATGGGATATAAAGTCAACAAATATTTTCGATAAGCACATTCGGCAATGTCTTGAAATGAGAAACTCTAAAACTCTCTGTTCCACAGCAACAGATGTCTCACCCGAGACCCACATATTTTGTAGTTACGGCAGTGTTTTCATAGTACTGTTGACGATAGGCGGGTGTCCCGTTTTTCACTCGAGACTCGGCCAAAGTCAGGTGGCTTGAGGGCTGTTTTTTTTATATTTTTTTTATCACACACCTATTAATGTAAAACATGGGATTCCACTGTTCTGCCTCTACGATAAAAGTAAAGTTGTATTGCACATGTGGTGATACAAAACACGTTCGATTTCGTTCCCAACGTAAACAGAGAAGGACCCCGTCTAAATAGATCACGTCAATCATTGGTCGAATCCACCGGAGTCGCGATCGCTTGGAAATTCCAAGTTCCTCATTTAGATTTGTTTACCCAGGATATTTAAACAATGAGATTCGAGTGAAAATTTACAAAATAAAAATAACATTCTGACTGCTTGTTCCTTGACAAATACTTTCCACAACTGGTCATATAGTTATGGAGTGTGGTCAACTTATAAGCTATTTTAAAACCTTTTTGTTGTTTTATTCCACGCACTTTAGTCAATATTTGAAGTTCGATCATCGTGACCGTGACACTAATCGGTGTCAATTGGTTTCGACCAATTGAATGCCGTAAAAATTGAAAAGCAGATAAGGGTTGGCACCCCACCACCTAACACTGATGTCTTGTTGACAACGAAGGAAACGTGGAAATTATCCATTTGAAAAGTACTTTTAGGTCAATTTTAGTGTAGACTGGGTGTAACATGGGATTGCTTTCGCCCAGGATATCCTGGGCCAAAGCAATCTCGTGCGATAATTCTTAACCCATTCAAAAGTATATGCGGGTCTATATATTTGTTGCACAGGCCTGTGTGATGACCTGGAATCCCTCGTCCGATTCTAAGGGCTCGCCAAATAAGCTCCTCCAACAGTAAATAATATGTAGCATTTTACCCGCATCACAAAGACATGTTGTTCGGCATCACTAATTCTCCTCCCCGCAATTACGGGTGATAAGCAGACAGTGCGTTCTGATCATTTACCGGCAAAGATCTAAAGTTGTTCGAAACCAAAAGATCAACTTTGGAACTATGGCCAAAATGATGAACCGATTGTCATCGGTCTTCAGCACCTTAAAAAGGAGACACAAATCAAGACGTGTCTTCAGAAATGAGAGTTTAAAATTCCTATTTTAGACACTTGACATAGTTGGTATCGTATGGTCTTGATGTATTCGACGCGACCTTCTGTAGTCACGTTTGGTGCAAAAGTGCCCACTTTTATACATTGTTGCAACATTACACAATTCGTGAAAATCTCTTCATAAACTGCTAATGTTAATAAATGTATATACATCTTACATGCAGGTTAATTGGATTGTGTCTCTACCGTTCAAGATTAGCGTTATATTATCTCTTTGATAAATTCCTAAATTCGTATCCACAACGTATCGACTGTAACAATCCAGTTTGTCCTGACTGTAGGTCTTAGTTATATTATTTGTGTTATTTAAACATTACTGCGAAAGAAGTTCTGTTATCTCATCATCATCATATTCTTGTAAAAGATGTAGAAAGGTATCTGCTTCTAATGGAAAGACCCCCCCCCCCCCCCCCTCTCCCTTTAACAATCCATTGTATTGAGTTAAGCTATAACCGCCTCACCACTGAAAACACGCTGCTATCAGGACTGATTTGCATTCATCTGTTGTTGTTTTTGTTTTTATATTCGGAATGGCAGGAAGACAGCACTCGTGGCTATGCCATCTCCCTGTAATGTAATCATGTACTTAAGAACTATACTACTCAAAGGTTGCTAAGCACCAAGTATATCCAACTACCTGCTTTACGTTTTAGTTGAAATATTGTAATGAAAAGTGTATATATTTTTTTTTATTTAATTAATTATATCTTTAATGATTTAAGTACAGAAATTAAGATTTTGTTTGTGTTTGGCATTATTTTTAAGCTTTTGAATACGATAACCATGAACAATGGATATTCTTGGTAAAAGAGGAAATTTTTCAATATGCCAAAAAGCTGGCTGAGCGAACTGGTGTGTGTTCAATATCGAGTATGAGACCCATTACTGTTACTTACAGCTTGACAACGCCTTCTCATGCTTCCAATCAGGTTCCTGGTGGTCCTTTGTGGGATGTTGTTCCATTCTTGGACCAGCATGGCACCAAGCTGCTGGACACTTCTTGGCTGGACTGGATGGGCTGAAATCGCAAGCTGCAACTCATTCCAGACATGTTCGATTGGATTGAGGTCAGGGGATCTTGCTGACCAGTCCATACGCCCAATCCCCTCCCTCTGTCGGTACTCCCCGGCAGCATCGGCAACATGAGGGCGGGCATTATCGACCATCAGAATGAATCTATCACCCACTGCACTTGCATACAATCTGACGTGGACATCCATGATCTCCTCAATATACCGTTAATTGTGTAGTCAATGTACCACATTCAAGGATACAGAGCTCTACAATCCATCCCAGCTGATGCCGCCCCAGACCACGATTGACCCTCCACCATAGCGGTCATGCTCAGTAATGTTAGCTACATGGAATCGGTCTCCTGGTCTTCTCCATACCCTAGAACTCCTATCTGTGTGGTCTAGGCAGTACCTTGACTCATCTGTAAAAAGGACAGGTCGTCAATGTTCTCTGGTCCACCCAACGTGGTCCATGGCCAATTCATATCGTGCCTGGTGGTGGGTCTGGGACAGCGGAATGTGAATACATGGTCTTCTCAATCGGAGACCACCTTCGTGCAACCTTGCCCGTGTAGTCTGCATCGAAACGTTTACTCCGGATGCATTCTGAAGGTCACTGCGAAGCTGGGTTGCTGTGGCAAAGCGGTTCCTACGGGCCTGAATGATCAAAAACCGCTCTTCAGCTGCAGATGTTGCCCTGTCTCTGCCACCACCATGCCGTCTTACTGGTGTGCCATACTGCTGAAATCTTGCCCGGGCTCCACCATTCCTACGGCCCGCCACATTTCTGCTTCAGGCAAATGTCTTCTTACATTTGCATTTGCCATATTCAATCATTAAATCATAAGGGTTTGTGTTGAAATGAAGATTGAATACCCTACACATGTCATGTACATGTTGACAGTACACGAAAACATCATGAAAATCAAGGGGTACATGCTTTCCATGACTGTCACGAAAAGTCTGCCTGCCAAGAGAGCTAATGTTAACACTGGGGACCATTTCAATGCATTCCTCAATCATATCCACCAAAAATATCGCAAATATGTCACCAGCAAATTTCACACTGATGTGTCAAATATTTGGTGCTTCGCAAACTTTGAGTAGTATATGTATATTACATTCCCTATTAATTGTATTTAATTTGTTCATACAGGTACATGTTATGTTACTAAATAAAAATATTCTTTTCTATTCTTTGCCTAACCCTTACTTATCCACCCAACATAGCCCTTTAGCTAACATTAATTGCAAATTACACTTGAGAAAAAAACTCTTCAACGCTCAGAGGGCAATAAGCCGCGATTTTGAAAAAAAAATGAGTTGACCATTTAATAAAACCACAATTTCCGTTATGCAAACGTACCCTAATATTTTATGTATCATTCATATGGAAGTGTCTGATTCGATTCAATAGGTAAACTTCAAGGCGAGAATTCTGATATTTGAAAAACGCTGCCATAGTATTTTAATACGAACTGGTTTGCCGATTATTTACGGAAAATTACGCGCAATGTCATTTGTCATATTCATCGAAACTAGCTTACTCAAAAGGACAAAGTTGAATTTTGTGTTAACGCTGGTCTATTTATAGCGCACTCGTCAAAGAAATCTATTTCAGATTGCAGTTGTCGATAAACGTGCTGTTGGTTTTATTGGATACATAATTGCAGTCTATTTGAAATAATTCAAAGTTTTTAGTTGTTAATCTAATTACACCCAATTAATGCTAAAATGATGCACAATATATTTTGTTCGTGGTGGCCATCTATTTGAACAGCAGTAAAGTTAAAATTGGAAACCACGTGTATTCATAAATGACGCCATGTGGATTTGTTTACTTCCGATAACTTTCGGGTAACTCCGTTCATATCTTCACAATGTCGTGTTTTCTGAAATCACTACTGTATTAAAGCCTTTTAATTAGAGATTTAACCCTTTGGACTCTAGTGGTATCTTCCGTGCTAGTTCAATGGCAGAAATTAGAAGAGTCCATATTTGGGTAGACCAATCAATATTTTCAACGTGCAGCCGTGAGGCTGCACGTTGAAAATATTGATTGATCTACCCCACACATTTACTGAACAGCCATCACATTTAATGACGTTATGGCGTATCATGCTCCTGACCAGAAAATCGACCGCTCGGGTTCAAAAGGGTAAACAATTCCTCGTTTTTCTTATGTCTTACACTTTGCATACGGTGTGTTTTTTTACACACTCTTTCATGTAGAAGCACAATCTGAGAGTTAATATTTTTTTTTAAATTAGCGGTTTATTGTCCCTTTAAAATTTAACATCTTTTGCCTAAAAAATTTATCGTATGATCCCTCTTTGAAATGAGCTCGTTGGCTTCCTTCACATGGGGGATCATACGGTATATTTATGTGGCAGTAATTGAAAAAAAACTAATCGAATTTGATTGGCAATTTTTATATGAATATCGCTGGTCGTTTATTGGATTTAGTGGTATATAAATGGTTAACTGCTTTGAATCTCAGTGTTATTTTAGCATAACATAATTGGTGCCATGATAATTAGGTTCTGGACTACCACCGATATAGTAAGTGGTTCTAAGGACAGTAATAATGTTATTTTGCCGGACATGGCGGCTTGTGATCGGCCCACAGTTAATCCTGGCATTTCACCGAACTTTACGATCCTCGCAGTGTGAGATCTCTTGTAATATGTCAGGTTGCTTATCATTATTATCGAGCCGATAATACACAATTGCGCCGTCTCTCCGAATCATTGTTTTTGTTTCATTAACATTTAGTCTATGAACTTGAAATAATTTGTAACGTTTGTCTTATGAAATTCCTTCAACGATTCAAACTCTGTCTCACCACCACCACCAACATCATCATCGCCGGTCTGGCTCACAACTTTCTGCAATCGTCAAACTTGCGGGAGTACAGATGAACTCGAATAATTGCTTTTATTGGAATGTTTGCATGGCTGTGTCATGCCATTTTATAAAAAACAGAACAGAATGAGATAATGACAATATCATATTCAATGCGCGTCAAAATATTTCATCCAAAAAAAAAGTTCAACTCTGTTTTTGTCTCGAGAAAATGACGCTTGGCAAGAAACTCTAGACTACGAATTCACTCTTAATAATAAAGTTTGAACAAAACCGATTTTGGCAGAATCAAAATGTCGAGATCCGTTCGCAGAGGTTCTCATCATTACAGCTTATGGAATGCATTTCCCCATTGGAAATGTAAAATAGGTTTTCAAATTCTCGAATGAGGAAATAACCCATTGCAGTGCGGCAATGGCGATGTTGTATCAACTATTTCACAAAATCGCTCTGCACAGTCTGAGAAGTTAAAAGAGGATATTTGAAAATATTTTTGATCGATGAAATCGATCTAAAAACTAATCATCAAATATCATGTTTTAACCCTTTACCCAACGCAGACGATATCAAAATTTCTCATTTTTAAATATAATTTTTTTCAAATTTTTCAAACAATTTCAACAAAACCATATCATGTGACCCCTCGTTGGAACGAGCTCGTTCCAACGAGGGGTCACATGATATGGTTGTGTTGAAATTTTTTGAAAAATAATATTTTTTTCAGCTGCTGAATTTGCATATTACGCTGGCAGATGCGATCGATTCGTTGGGTAAAGGGTTAACTTCTCGTGTTGGGGACACGGTGGCGTTGCGATAACCGGTTCTCGTCAGATCACCGAAGTTAAGCAACGTCGAGCCCGGTTAGTCCTTGGATGGGTGACCGTCTGGGCGATCTATTCGGACATCCGCGTTGTATCCTTGGGCAAGGCATTAACCCCGATTGTCCGCCTGGGGGCACGATGACGCCGTGTACTAAGGCGTACTGCACGTCGATGGTGCGCATGTCTTCAACCAATCTAACTCTGCCTGTGCTGCAGTTCGGAATTACGATGTTGGGGAGCTGGCAGCTGCTCGTCGTTGCTCGGTGGTTCTCTCCGGGTACTCCGGCTTCCTCCACCCGTAAAGCTGTCACCGACACGATATGACCTTGGCTGTTAAAGTGTCGTTAAACCCTAATAAATAAATTCAAAAATAACTTGTCCTGGGCGCACGCGATTACAGCAATCGGTGTGTTCTATTAAGAAACAAGCGCGTTTTTCCACGCATGGGAAATGTTGTCAATGCGTTTTTTATCTCAAAATTTAAAGCGGACTTTTAAGTCCCCTAATTGTTTCCTGTCTGATTAATACACTCCGCAAGATCTCGTTTAACCATTTACCCATCACTAATTACAGATGTATGTAAACGAAATTTCTCGAATAACTAAGGATTTTCTTCTTTTTTTGGCCGAGGTCTTCCAATTAAGGGATCAAAAGCTCTGTTTTTTGAGCCACGATCGAAAAAAAACATTTGAAGGATGATTTTTTTTGAATAGCTCTGGCTGTTTTTCCCGTTAAGTAATGTGCAGAGTTAACATATTTATTTTAGCCTTGGTAAATAAGACACAGATGTTTGTATTCACAACTTCGTTCCAACAAAGGAGTATTGCAGAAATAAACTCCATTGCGATATCGCCGACTATGAGTTGTTTTTTTTTAAATTATTATTATCTCCACTGATAGCACGAGAATGATTCCATTATGTTTTTTGAACAGCTGGTGGTGGCCACCACAATCCATTTTGTCGGTAATGTCAAACTATCTTTCTGAAGCGTGTTCCTATGGTATGACACTTTCAGTGAAGGAAAAAAATGAGTATCCGTTGCGGTTGACTTGCGAATTAATTCATCTGTACCTGTAATTTTCTATACGTGAACATAATGATCTGAATTACTGTCATCAAGGGAAGTAATTGATTACACGCCCGGTAAGTATCAATTTCCAGAGGCGGTGGAGCCGGGAGGGGGGGGGCACAGGGGGCATGTACCCCTCCACTTTTTTCCACAGATATGTTTCATAGTTACACAATGAGTTAAATGGACGCATGCAAAGGTTTCAATATAGAGGCATTCCTTTAAGATTATTTGCAAATCCAAACAATATTTAGCCAAAGAATCCCACTTTCGGCCGCATCGGTCCGTTTCTTCTACTTCAAATATCTTCCAACCCGAAGGCTGACCTTCGGGTTGGAAGATGGCTGAAGTAGAAGAAACAGATATAATAGTGACCACACAGCGGCATATTCACCTATACGAAAGACTATAGCGAGTCATGGTACATTTACCAATACACAATTACAACCTTCCTCACACTGGGTGGAACCGTGGTAGCATTGTAAATTTGTGCCCCTCCACTTTTATCGAGCTTCCGTCGCCCCTGTCAGTTTCTGACGGCAAGGGTAACAGTAACGGTTATGAATCATGGAACAAAACACCTTAATTTCTAGATTAATGATTTATCTGTGTTCAGTAGTCTGTTCGGTCGTGAAAGGGCACATTTCACGAATTGTGTGAATGTAACTATTCATCTATAAGTCTGTTTTCTAAACGTACAGCTAATTTATGTTATGTAAACAATTTCAAATGACAGAAACTCTGCATTGGTTTGATCTGCATGTGATTTCAAGGTTTTATTTAATTGGCTTGTCAGTTCAAGGATTTCGGTGGCATCATCATCAACTTCAACCTATTGACACGCGCTTGAGTTTCATCACATGGTCGTCACCGCTTGTCTGACAATACTAAGTTCCCCGTTCGAATGAAATTGGTAATTTTTTTCTAAGGAAAAATAACAAAGGTTTTCTCAGATTTGCTTTTGCAAGAGACTATTCTAATTAAATGAAGGCTATGATTGATGAAATATAACCTCATAACGAAATGTGTAAAAGAGACAAATCAAATCGCGCTTCACAGTGTGTGTCGTGAAATTCATTTACTGCAGTTTTCAGAAGAGCCAATTGAGCCAATAGAGGGAAAGAGTCACAATCGAGTCTGCTGAAAATATTTCATGTTTGAATAAATCGAGCATATGAAAAAAACAACCTAGATGTCTGATTTGTCAGAAATGACTACAATTTTGAACATTCCAGAGCGAAGCAATAAATTCTTTGCTTGTATCTAGCTTATCTAAAGCTTTCGCTTTCATTGAATATCAAAACGAATCAAGTCGAATCTCAATTAGAAATCGACTCAAATTACTGGTCAGTAGATCCAATTTATAACTGCTAGATACGGAAATGTTTGATGGTGCATGATGGTTGCCCAGGGGCTTAATTTATATGTTTAAGCTTGGATGATAATGTTTTTATGGAAAATTTTGCTACGGTAGGACCGCAGGCTGTGTCAAGGTGATAGCTTGAATTTTCGATTTTGTTGTTTAAAAGTGTATATATCGGTGATAATTTTTCTCGTTCAGGCCAAAGGTATAAGAATGTGCGTTTGTATTACGTACTCCAAAAAACGGTTTGTCACTTAAACAGACCAGCAATAGTTTATACGCTCCTAATTCAGCATGAAATATAATATCCATAAAGTGCGCGTTTACTGAACGCCATATGAACTGTTTGATAAGAGATTAAAGACGTGAAGACAAGTCGTCTCCTGCAGTCATTATCTTTGTAAATATGGCCAGTTAATAGGTAATCGTTGTAAAAACAGTACATCCCACAGATTCTGAACACACGCCCATATTACGTGTCTGGTCGGGGGGGGGGGGGGGGGTGCTGTTCTCGAAAAATTCATTCCAGTCTGGCCGTGGAAATATACATAAATCACGCGGGCGATAGAAACAGCGTGAATACAATTTCAAATGATTTTATTTTGCCTTGGGTATTTTCGCGTCGGCAGTATGTCTCTATGTCATTTGGGCGTCAAAAGAGTTAATATGCCGATTCCAGATTCCTTGAAACGGAAACTTTTCTTTCAAAGCAAATCGCATCCGCTGGCTGATTCAATATTGGACCAAATCTTGACGATTTTCAAGGTCCTACTATTTGCTACCAAAAGGTGCCAAGGACAGAACAACCAACCTTTTCAAGATATTCCGTATACGGTGTTTTTTTTAAATTTAGCTCATTGTTGCTTATTTACCATTAGACATTATAACTCCCACTCTGTCTGTCTGTCTGTCTGTCTGTCTGTCTGTCTGTCTGTCTGTCTGTCTGTCTGTCTGTCTGTCTGTCTGTCTCTCTCTCTCTCTCTCTCTCTGTCTCTCTCTCTCTCGCTCACTCGCTCTCTCTGTCTGACTGACTCCCTCTCTCTCTATCTCTCTCTCCTCCCCCTCTCGCTCTATCTCGCTCACTCCCTCCCTCTCTCTCTCTCTCTGTATGTCTGCCTCTCTCTCTCTCTCTCTCTCTCTCTCTCTCTCTCTCTCTCTCTCTCTCTCCTCTCCAAATGACAATGTCTCTTTAGCTAGTAGAATATTAGCGTTTACAGTGTATGACAGAGTTTTTTTCAAACTGATATGGAATAGATATTGATAATGTTTCACGTAAACTTGGATACCCAAGAGTTGTTCGATCTTAGAAACATTGTCGGCTCCAGTAGTTGCTAAGCTACGTTTAAAAAACTCCTGTCATAATTTGCAAATCATAATTCGCCTTCTCCAGTGGCACAATATCATGTGGAAAATAGTATTGCAAGGTGTTGAAAACTGAACGATATATCATTGTTTCATGGCACATCTAAGTTGTGATATTTTTACAGCAGGGGTACTGTAATTAAAAACTAAGATTTGCCGTTGTTCACACAGCATTCCCCAACAAAATTTGTATCAAGATGAACAAGACAACGGGTCCGAGAACAAACGAATTGCAGCTGTGTAAGTGTAAGGGAGGTAACTCCATACAGTATATTATATGAATTTAATTAAATGGAAGCGCCGTTCGATATCAAGTGGGTGACAGGTTTATCATTGCAACAGGTGATGCAAAAGGTATAGACAACAACAGTTATCGGAAACTGTCTTGTTAATTAGCGATTAAAATGCCATGGTAGATATAGCGATATCTACCGGCAATAAACGATCTGATCTGATCATAATAACTTTGCTTCTCCGAGAGATTATCCACAACTATTTTGTTTTCACACAAAATAAACCAATGTTAGTAACGTGTTAGCAACAAAGTAGCTGTAATTAACTTCCAGTTTGCAATACGAAATAAGTTGACGGTGCCGACCTTTGTAAAGGATAGTGTCGCAGTTATAATTAGATGTTGATATTTGTGTTCAAAGCAAACAATGTTTTAAAATGCATTTCACATCTGAAATTATGAATAAACACTGTATTATAATCACCACCCCTTCGTTTATTTGTGATAACTTATTGCACTTCGCCAGGGGGATTTATTCATACTATTCTAGCTGTTCATTTGATTATTTTACCGAGTACTTTGATTGAACTACCTGGGTCCCGATGAGTAAATATAAAACGACATGCTCACATCTAAACCTCACGAAAACAACTTCCCTTAGAATCAGCATTTCAAATAAAAAGCTACCACCAGAATACGTGGACAGAATACTGAAATGCTTCTAATACCATGTTTATATCTGTCTCTAGATTCGTAAGCAAGAATTTTTGTGAGTGGGTGAGCTGAGTACACAAAGTCATTTTTATGTGCACCTATACCATGTATAGTACACATAATGTCGGCATCCGGGGTGGCCCTCCATCGTTCGTCCATCCTTTGTCTGTCCGCCCGGCGTCTGTATCCATTTCTTTGGCATTCGATAACTTGAAAAATATTGCTTGGCTTGTCATGTTACTTTATATTTGTGTTCAGGTTACTGATGTGCCGAGCTGTATAGTTTCTGGTGTAAATCTGATAATTTGATCTGAGATATTAACCCTTTATCCTGCAAATTGAGAATTCTTCCAATCCCTTTGGCATGAGATAACTCCAAAAATATCAATCCAATTGTCATGGTACTTTATATACATCTTCAGGTTACTGATGTGCCGCGCTGTATAGTTTTTGGTGTAAATCTGATAATTTGATCCTGAGATATTAACCCTTTATCCTTCAAATTGAAAATTCCTCCAATCCCTTTGGCATGAGATAACTCCAAAAATATCAATCCGATTGTCATGTTACTTTATATATGTGTTCAGGTTACTGATGTGCCGAGCTGTATAGTTTTTGGTGTAAATCTGATAATTTGATCCTGTGATATTAACCCTTTATCCTTCAAATTGAGAACTCCTCCAATCCATTTCTTCGGCATTCGATAACTCAAAAATAATGAATCCGATTATCAGCTTACTTTATATATGTCTTCTGGTTACTGATGTGCTGTGCTGTATAGTTTTTTATGTAAATCTAATAATTTGATCCAGAGATATTAACCCTTTATCCATCAAATTAGGCACTCCTCCAATCCATTTCTATATGTACTCATACCATGTATGGTGTACATAATGTCGGCATCCGGGGTGGTCCCATGTCATTCATCCATCCTCTGTCCGTCCGTCCGTCCGTCGGTCCGTCCGTCCGTCCGTCCGTTCCTCCGACATCTGTATCCATTTCTTTGGCATTCGACAACTTGAAAAATTTTGCTTGGATTGAAATTGAAATTGAAATTTTATTCTGCAGCATGCAGATATACAATGTGAGACAAATAAAACAAATTATAAAGAGAGTGTACACTGCATGGAGATGGCATAGCCTGAGAGGCTGTCTTCCTGCCATCCCACACAATTTTCTTTTTCTTGACATCATTGCCCTTTTATTCTTGCCTTCATGGATTCAAATTGAGTGGAACGTTCCCAATGCACAGACCGGAAACAAATAAGATTGTCATGTTACTTTAGATTTGTGTCCGGGTTACTGATGTGCCGATCTGTGTAGTTTTGGGTGCAAATCTGATAATTCGATCCTGAAATATTAACCCTTTATCCATCAAATTGAGAATTCCTCCAATCCATTTCTTTGGCATGCTATTACTCCAAATATATCAATCTGTTTGTCATGTTACTTTATATATATGTTTAGGTTACTGATGTGCCAAACTGTATAGTTTTTAGTGTAATTTGATCCTGAAATTGGCCCTGAGATAATAACAGCTTTCTACTAGTTGCGCGTATGGGTACACATCTGACGATTTAATCGGCCTATTTTTAATAATAATAATAACACTTCGGCCGGCCGTTGATTTGTCGCGGTTCTCTGGAGAGAAGGCTTTGGTTACCCCTGTGCTCCCAACTGCCTCCATATTCCCTATTCCCACGCTTCACCTCTCCTCCCAACACTCGGAGACGAACTGCATGATGACATCCCTTGCCTCATTCTTCCCAATCTCTCCCATTAGCATCTTAACCCTCTCCTTTGAATCATACTTCCACATTACTCTCCCAGTGAATCTTGTTCTTTTAGACTGGTATTTTGGGCATTCTAGTGGAAAGTGTTCCAGGGTCTCCACCACTCCTAAATTACACATCTGGAACTCCTTTTCACTGTTATCCCCAATTTTTCCCCTCAGATCCAGGGACCGCGACCTCAGCTTAAACAACAGTGCCCCCCCCCCCCCCCCCACAAAGGTGCCATCAAGGTACTCTTCAAAACCAAGCTTCTCTTTATCACGCAGGCCACCCAAAGATCTCTTTGATTTTACCCCCTCTCGCCAGTTAAGGTTACCATCCTCCATGACTCTTTCTCTGACGATTTTTTTTTACCCTCGGCTGCCCCTACGTCTAGGTCCGAGATCTCTCCAATGAGTAGTTCTCTATCAACTCCCTCACTTGGATCATCCACCCTGCCTTGGTATTTGACTTGAAAATACTCTGGAACATTACTTTACACCATCGACTGTCGGGGAGACTTACCAAATAATTAAGATGACAGAGTTTCAATAGGTCTATCCTGCCCTTGATCCTCATTCATCCAAGCTCCCCCTGATTGCTTCTAGTGCTGCGGCATCACTCGACCCCGTTATCCATCGGCCTGCATCGTTCTGCAGGGTTTCCATGCTCTTTATAGCCGTTTAGTTTAGGGGTACCACTACCGTTCCATATGTTATACGTGGTAGACCAACCATTTTCCAAATGGTTTTCCCCACGAAAACCTTATTGAAACTGTTTCTCCCTATAAGTTTCATTTGGTAAAGGATTCGCCTCCCATTCAGAATCAATGTATTCGTGTGGCTTCGGTTGATGTCTCTTCCTGTGATGTTTATGTTTACCCCCAGATACTCGTAGTCACCTGTCTCTCATTCAATAAGAAATTGGCTGCTACCTTCTTTAATACAGAACTCCCCCACTGTCCACCTTCGAGTAGAATCCACTTTACGGCCCACAGGTATAACTTTGCTTTTGCTTTCATTTAGTTCGAGTCTCCATTTATTCCCATATTTCCCAACAATTTCCAGCATTTTCGCGAGCCCCTCTTCGATTTCTGACACTAGCACCATATCGTCTGCAAAAAAATAGCCCTGGGATTCTTAAGTCCCCAACTGCTACCCCTCGTCCCTACGCAGGAGTTCATCTCCTAAACCTTTGATGTACAATGCAAAAAGAATTGGCGAAAGGATGCACCCATGTTTTAGGCCCATCCCCATAGGCACACGTTTTGTTGTTATGTTACCCAGGCTAAGTTCACTCTGTACATCTTTATATAATGCTTTCATAACTCCAACAAACTCGCCTTCCAAGCCCAGAGCCTCAAGCTTTCGCCACATACTCTCCCTCCATACTCTATCGTGTGCCTTTTTAACACTCCAAAAAGGCCATAAGAATCTTTTTACTTTTTGCTTTCGCGGATTCTATCATTTGGCATACGTGCAAAGATGGTCAGTGGCTCTCCTTCCCTTCCTGAAACCATTTGGAATCTCTCCCAAAAAACTGTTCGCCTCAATCACCTCCTCTAATCTCCCATACAGGACTTCACTGAAAACTTTTCCAATGTTATTACTGACACAGATCCCTCGGTGTTTATCCAAAATGTCCTTTTCCCCTTTTATATCAAAGCGTTTGGAATAATCAGTGGATGATCCAGGAGGGGTAAAAAAGCGATGGCGTCAATAAAGAAAAACTCTGCATCTATTTTTATGGAACTGGTTTCACATAATAATCCATGTTATGTTGTAATGTTAGGGTTTTTCAGAGACTGAACATCTCGTCCACCATGTAAGCAGGCAAAACTGTTTTACAATTACTTCATCGTACTGTACTGTAAAATCAGTTGGATTAACCCTTTACCTAACATGAAAAGCAGACGACACTTGCAAAAAAAATTCTTGAATAACTAAATTTTTTCATTTTTTGTCTCAAAAACATAGCTTATGACCCCTCGTTGGAACGAGCTCGACGAGCTCGTTCCAACGAGGGGTCATAACCTATGTTTTGAGACAAAAAATGAAAATATTTTGAAAATTAATTGGCGATTTTTGAGAATAGCGCTGGCCGGTTTTGGCCGTTACGTTGGGTAAAGGGTTAAACATTAACCCATATCAACTGGGCTGAGTGAATATGAACCCAGTTGGCTTCATATTTACTCAACTGATTTTAGAGTGTGCATTTAACGCTCGCTTCTGGTTCACCGTATAAGCACGCAACAAAATACTGAAATGCTTCCAATGCCATACTTATTCCTGTCACTAGATTCGGAAGCAAGATGTTTGTGAGTGGTGGAGTTATATATTCAAAAAGTCATTTCTAATTTCAAAGCATTTGTAATAATCATTGAAGAATCAAGGAGGGTTGGTGAAAGCGATGCCACCCCCCCCCCCCCCCCCCAACCCTTTTGAGTTAGAAAAAAACTGCATCTACTTTTGTGGAACATATTTCACATGTATATTATGTTATAATGTTTGGTTTTTCAGAGACTGTTAGTCCATCGTGTAAGCGGGTAAAACTATTTTACAATTACTTCATCGTTCTGCATGCAACGCCTGCATGGCCTTTGATGTGTCGCAATCACTTGCTTGGACTTTGTGTTTTCATAGCAGAGTTTTTTCGGTTCATACGATACATTTGACTTTTTTTATTTTCAGCGGAGTATAACCGCCTCAACCCTTTTATCAGGGGTAGATGTCCGCAACTTGTATTAATATACAACACGTATAAGGCAGTTTGAAATTCGGCCACCCTGCGGATAGACATAAGCCTATACCTAAACCTTTGGGCTACCAGTCAATTTCTGTAAGGATAGCGACGCTGTTGTGGGTTGTTTGTTTACCAACTTTTCGTGCTGACTAACATTAATGTAATATGATGTCCTCTACTCACAAAGATGCACAGATATTATTTCGTGTTGTAGTTGTAGAAATTCCAATCAATAAGCATTTAATTAGCATTGAACACATCAAGATATTAATGCAATTGGTGGAACTTCGTAGCGTAGTCATAAAATAACAGTCTTGATAAGACTCCATTCATAGTTATTTAGGAAACAGACATGGCTAATTGTATTGGTAATTTCATTAAAGACTCGGTCAAACCAAGTATCGGTTGAGAAACATTGTTTGCATTGATTCAAAGAAGATGAATGTTTATCGTAATTTTAACCCTTTACCCAACGCAGACGATATCAAAATTTATTATTTTAAATATCATTTTTTAATTTTTTTCAAAGAATTTCAACAAAACCATATCATGTGACTCCTCTTTGGAACGAGCTGGACGAGCTCGTTCCAAAGAGGGGCCACATGATATGGTTTTGTTGAAACTTTTTGAAAAATAATATTTTTTCAGCTGCTGAATTTGCACATTACGGGGCGGATGCGGGCGATTCGTTGGGGAAAGGGTTAAATTCAATCGAATGGAACATTTCCGTCCGCTGGAAATGTGAACTGTTCAGGTTCGCTTTTCCGATCAACTGAAATATTCCATCTCATCGAATCTAAAATAGGCGATGGACTATTTAAGGGCTAGACTGGTTCCATGTCATAACAGCCTCAGATTCGTTTTCAAGAATTCGATTTGTTGCTTCAGAGCTTGGCCCACGCTGTCACTCTTCAAACACTTTAAAACATGAGATCACAACAAAAACGTTTGTGGCCGATGTATTACCAGGTGGTCTACTTCCCGTGTCATCAACTTTCAGCTCATCTTGCTAATAATGTATACACCCGGATATTAACGCGTCTGGTTGTCATGTACAAATCCCGCTGTTCCTACTATAACTTCAACTATGACTATATATTAACCCTTTACCCAACGTAACGGCCAAAACCGGCCAGCGCGATTCTCAAAATCGCCTTTTAATTTTCATTATTTTTTTCATTTTTTGTCTCAAAAACATAGGTTATGACCCCTCGTTGGAACGAGCTCGTCGAGCTCGTTCCAACGAGGGGTCATAACCTATGTTTTTGAGACAAAAAATGAAAAAAATTAGTTATTGAAGAATTATTTTTGCAAGTGTCGTATGCTTTTCAAGTTAGGTAAAGGGTTAAAAACAACTTACTTTGATATGTTTTACCTGTTTCCTAACACGACAGTCAACACCTGAAAACTGAAAGAAGTTCCATATTTTGCTTTAAAACCATTCGTTAGAGAGATCTCGTTGGGCCCGTTCCACTGAGTGGTCATAAGCAATGTATTTTTTTCTTTTTGGGGGAGGGGGGGGGGGGGATAAATTGAAAACACAATTATTCATAATAACATTTTAATGGCGTTTTGTGAATAGCACTGGCTGGATATTATACGTCAGGCAAAGGGTCATTTGGCGTATTACACCATACTAATTTGTCCGTGGTTGTTTGTTGAGGGAGTGGCGGTCGTGGGCTCCAACACATTAACTGCGATGGCTTCGCCAAAGTGAAACCACCTTTTTCATTCTCTAACACAGAGCAGCGTTTATTGCGAGTTTTGTACGGCAGACCAAAGCCAGTGAAAAATAATATATTTGATGAAAAGAGATATCTTTTCTGTTCAATCGAATCGCATTGAGACTTTTTGCAGTCGTTTTTTTCCTGTTTTTGCTCATGTAACTTATGCGAATGACACCAAGGCTGGTGGCCAAGTTTCCAACCTATCACAGACTAAACACACTGTAAGAGCAAACCAAAAGGGGCATCGCGAGTCAAGAACATTACGTTCTGCACGTTTCAAAACTACATCAATGAAAATCTGTTTGTTCAAATTACGACCAGCTCAACTTGACCAACAGTAAGTATGCGCCAGTAGTCGAATGAGTTCATCGGCGTAAACTTAAAATTAACACAACATATTTCTAACGATCATAAAGCCAATAAGTTTACACAGTATTTATTTAGAGAAAAGAATATTATGTTACATGCATTCGCAACATGAAAAAAACAAAAGAAAGAACACAAAAATACAAGATACACAGCACACAACATAACAGAAGACAAATTGGAAACATAATGGATTAGGGATTCGACGGAAAACTTTAAGCTTCTGTTAGTCGTCCCCCTTGCTCGAAATAAATTACACAATATGATTTGTGGCAGCATTTGAACTCGTATAATACCACCTAAGGATCGAAGCCCCAAAGATCAATCTGATAGAATTCAAATAAGGTCCAGCACAAGCAATCGCCTCTCCTAACACCGTACCAGAATGCCCTACCCCTCATGCCAATCCATCAGAAACCCAAACCAACGGCTGGTGGAAAACATCCGAAGTTGGCCAAATGAGCCTGGGTCTTTAGGTGACGATATTTTTGAATGTTTACACTTTGTAAGTAGATATATATTGGGAAGAAAAAAGAGGAGGAAAGAAAAAAGGTGGGTAAGCTAAGTTGAACACGAGTTTCCGAAGCTTGAAAACACGTTTTATGGAAGCAGCTCTCATACACAATAATGGGGAGGATGGAGAAAACCGATCTCGTTCATGGAACACATTTAACAATAAAACGTTTTGTGCAAGCACAAGCGCGCAAGAAAATGCCCACGAAACATTCTTATTTTGTGCATATCATGCAATCTCTTCGTATTAGAACATTCTGCGAACAAAGTTGGATCTCTCTCACTAAAAGAAGGTGAATACCACATCTCAAAGTATTGTGACTGGTGATTCATAAGAAATTAGTTTAAAATAATTTCAAGTTTATGGGGCAGGGTTCCAGGCTATGGTGGTTAATTTCTTTCGCGTGTCGTGTTTTCGCGTTTTCAGGAGATATTTTAAATGAGAATGCACTGACAAAAAAGCGACAACGCTATAATAGGACAGAACAGCGACGGTACTGTCGAAATATAGCTCTGTCGCGTTTTCGTGTAAAATTGCTTCCAAAAAGGCAAGTCGACAAAGCTATATTACGATATTTCTCACGACATTTCACACGACGGAAGCGTCGTGTTGTCGTGCACTTTGTCGCATTTTTGTTTTTGTCTTGAAAATAATTTTAGGCGAAAACGCGACAAAGCTATAATACGATAGTACTGTCGCGGTTCTGTGGTAATATAGCTCTGTCGCGTTTTGAAGAAAGAGAAACGTGACGCTCGATACTTGGCCCTAACAGGACACCATATATAACACCATTATCTGTTAAACGAACTTTCAAGCGAATCTTCCCACTTAAGAGTATGGGCTCTAGTGTGCGGGGGTCAAATTGATGTTTATCGTGTGGGAGAGGGCGTTTATCTGCTATGTTTTAAACTAAACAGTTACTTGCCTCTTACACACGTTACAGGGAATTGAGAGAGAGAGTGTGTGTGTGTGTGGTGTGTGTGTGTAGGGAGGGAGGGACTAATATACCTCTTATACACCACAGTTATACGTATCATCCATCACGGACATGTGCTATATTAATATTAATTATATATTTTATATTCTGCAAATCTTTATCCCACGAAAATGTGGGAAAGACGAGGCAATAAGCAATCATCGAAGATATTCCAGTAAAAAATTTATGGTATTCTACACCTCTCTGATTATATTACGGCAGTACTATTGAACATATCTGGAGTATTGATTTTGTTGAAGAAGACTTGTTAGTTTTCCGAGGAAATGTATTTTTCCAATTTCACAAATTTTGAAAAAGTCGGGTTTTTTTTCAAATTAAGAGCAGAAATGTTGTCAGGTTAATTTTGCCTGATCGAATGTCAATTTCCTTCTGTATAAACTATCACTTTAACGCTCGGAGATTTTTATAAGATTATCTTCTATAATTTTGTTGGGCAAGTAAATAGGATTATTGGAAGTTTAAATGGGAACTATTTATTATGGCGTAACAAAAAATGGTAGCAGGAATTTGTCAACGTAACCTACGACGCACAGTGGAGTACACCGAGGTACTGTCTATCACTATCACTGTTAACCCTTTACGTAACATGAAAAGCAGACGACATTTGCAAATAAAATTTTTGAATAACTAATTTTTTTCATTTTTTGTCTCAAAAACATAGGTTATGACCCCTCATTGGAACGAGCTAGACGAGCACGTTCCAATGAGGGGTCATAACCTATGTTTTTGAGACAAAAAATGAAAAAATAATGAAAATTAATTGGCGATTTTTGAGAATAGCACTGGCCGGTTTTGGCGGTTACGTTGGGTAAAGGGTTAGGAAATACTCTGCGATGTTTTGATCTGGTATGAAAAGCTTGTTCATTAAAGCGATAACGAATTTATTTGACATATCGTCCGTTACTAATTTTCACGCTGCGCCGTACAGAATACATGTTAACTCTCTCCACACTGATGTCAAAATAATGAAATTTCATGTCTTTTTCCCATAAAGCAACTATGAATTTAACCTATTCGATCATTTTTAACAGAGTCCATCTGGGTATAGGCGGTTAACTGTTTGATAAAACTTGTTACTCTTCCAATTTTATCATATCCTTCACGTGCACGGGAAACGTTCGGCAATCGCGTTGTGTCCTTGGGCAAGACACTTCACCGCCATTGCCCGTGTGGGGGCACGGTGACGCTGTGCACTAAGGCGTACTGCACGTCGATGGTTCACCTGTTTTCAACCAATGCTAACCCTGCTTGTGTGGAGTTTGTATGTTGGGGAGCTGACAGTTGCTCGCCGTTGCTCGGTGGTTCTCTCCGGGTACTCCGGCTTCCTCCACCCGTAAAACTGTCGTGATCATGATTGGGGATTGTGCAGAAATATGTGACCTTAAACACCAATAAATAAATAATAAATACGGGAAACGTTACAAGAATACTGAAGGGAAAACTGGATACTGTTTGAATCTTAATCGCATTTAGACCAGATATAAAGAATAAGAATAAAGTTTCCTGTGGACAATACCACAAGCAGAAAATACATTTATAGAAAAACTACTGAAATTGGAAGATCTTCTCTTAATATGACCATTTCGAGAACTTCAGAAATATACGCATTAAATATTATACTGAACGAAATCCCAATGGTTTTATGGAAAAATATTAACATTTTCAATCCGTATCCTATTTGGGCAGCAGGTTGAAAATATTAATGTATCTTATCTTTCAAACGACAACCACAGAATATTTTAATCTATGTTCCCTTAAAACAGAAATAAAAGCGGAAATCCTGTCTTCATGAAAACAAAAAAAAAAAAACAAATGAAATGCACGCATGTCTCGTCCAAATGGACGACAAATTCAACACCAGTAGAACTCATTAACAATCAAGAAAGTCTGAGGGAAAATCATCAACTTCGAGAGGTTTATTTAGTTTTTGAAAGCTGCTGTTCAGTGTGGCTTGAACTAGTTTGTCTATAGCATTCTCGAGTTGTGGGCGAGAATTTAATGTGCAAATACTCACGTAAGTTTATCGAGACATCTCCGCGAAATACAAACACTGTTGAGAAATAGTTTTTCAGCAAATTTCACTTTTTTAGCGTTTGCCTTTCGAAACTTGCTCAGCTCAACCCTACTTAAAAGACAAGATATTGAAAAAAGATATTAAAAAACGAAAAAGGATAGGTCGTAAAATGTAATCACATACTGCGTCTATATGATATCCTCCAGGCTTCACTGCGTTCAAAGCTAGCAAGTTTGCAACCGAATTTTACGGTGTTTATAGTGGGAGAGACTGGGTGGGCCCCCTACCAGAGGCAGCATAACCCAGGAAGCAGTTGGTGCATTGCCCCTCTCCATATTTCTTTTATAAATATCAAACATGATTACACACAGTTTACACACAGTTTAAATATTGTAGAGTTTGCGAATATTTTCCTGTACTCAAATCACCTTTGGCCCTGAATGTTCTTTCCGCCTTTCCGCTTGATCGGTCTAATCCCCACCCACCCCCACCCACCCACCCCCACCACATCCCCCCCACACGCACACATACTTACACACACACGTACTTTTTAACACTTAACGACCTGAGAATCAATGAAATGAAATGGCATTTCTGTGGGTCAGTTTTTCACTTTGTTTCAAAATTTATGCCACACATTCATTGAACCTTTGCTGCCTCTGACTCCAACCGCGATTTGAATGGAATTTTAGAGCTCGGCGAAAGTGGTTTGCTCACACGATGATGTCCATCCACCCTAATAGAAATAACATAATTCCGAATTGTCTGTATACTCGGAAAGAATCGAAGGAATTACACATTTTCAAACCATTCTCAAGAAAAGATGGGGGAGGGGGGTATCTTCTACCTGTGGAGAATGGAAACCAGTAGCGACGGAACTAAAATGAAAACGAAGGGTGGGATTATTTTTTTAATATTTTTCGCAAAAGAATATAGCGTACGACCCCTCATTGAACGGGCTTGTCCCAGCGAGGGATCATCTATGTTTTTCGAGGAGAACAAGTGAACATTATTAGTTATTCTAGTTTTGTTTGGCAAGTGTCGTCTACCATTCGTTTCAAGAAAAGTATACAATAATAATAATTAAATGTTGTAAAAAATGTCCCTTGCTAATTTTTCATTTATCAAGAGTGTGTGGAAGAGACCAAACTATATGGTCTGAAAAAGTTGTGTGGTGAGAAACCATAAAATTACCTCCAGAAAATAGCCGTATTTTGCAAAACAAATTTCTGCAAAAAAGACAGACCAGAAATAGACAGAATGGCATTCGCATTCGAACTGTCATTTTTTATCGCACGAGATCGATTTGGGCGCCCAAATCGATCGTATGCTGTTCTGTATTTATTGCGCGCCTATAGTTTACTGAAAAATTAATAATCGATTTGGTGGAGGGATAATATTGAACTCGAAGCCTTCGGCTTGTTGTTCAATATTGTCCCTTCGTCGAAATCGATCTCGTGCGGTAAAAAGTGACAGTTCGAATGCGTATGCTGTTCTGTATTTATTGCACGCCTACAGCTTACTAAAAAAATATTAAAAACACAAATTATTGCCAAAAATAACCCAAACCTAAAAAAAGAAATCGATAAAGTTACAAAAAAATATATTGTTCGCTTCAGTTTTTGCAGAGAAAACGTGTATTTTATGAAAATAAAAGCATAGGCGTTCAATAAAAAATATTTTACGCTTACGGTAACCAACAAACCTGGAGCCATGCCAAAGATTCGTGTTTGCAGCCATTTATGGTTCCCCAGAATCTGATTAACATAAAGCTTTTATACCGCCGCATTTAAAAAAAAACAGTGTTGAAATCAGTTGTAATTTCACCTAATGTTGTCGCAACTATTCTGCACGCAAATTCTTGACTCGACAATGTCGGAAACCGGGCTTTGTCTTTTATGGGGAAAATAGATTCACACCGCGTATTCAGCCAAACCTCAAGGAGTATTGCCTGAATCCGTGCGTGAACGTATGTCTCACTGTGACGAACCTGCCCGTTTCACTTTTATTGGGGTGGTTCTTATCCTGAAGGGGTTAATAACTTTTCCTAGAAAAGCATAAATCAACAGGGGTTCACTGAAAACAACAACTTTAATACATATGTATGTTACAGTCAATGTGTCAAATCAGTCATTTGGCCAAATGACTGAAACTTTCAGTCATTTGGTCAAATGCTTGTGACCGTCAGTCATTTGGCCAAATGCCTAAATTAGCCAGTCATTTAGCCAAATGACTGAAATTGACCATCAGGCATACTGGTGAGTATTGACTGAGTGTTTGAAAAATAACAACACTGTGTGTCATCTTTATTTATATTTATTCTAACAGAAATGAAAAATCCAAGTTTGTTAATCAAATAATTCAAATACATTCAACATATATTCAATAATTGCCATAATATAGTGGAGCCCACTCAACTGGATCTCTATAAACCTGTTAAATGAATATAATTTCAAGACATGAGCTCTGCCAAACAAGATATAATGGAATAAATGCTTAGTTAATCAAATACACTCAACACATATTTTCTAGTATAATATACAATAGCAGGTACATATGTAAGACACAACATTCATATAATTCATTTGTTTGAACAATTTACACTGTTGTGACATCTACTGTTACATAAAACATTATTTTTGAAACAAGCACATCTCTTACTCTTACACCTCTTAGGTCCATTACAATTACACTTAACGAAACCTTGACCACCATGTGGAGACTCAATTTACCGCTATATTATTACCAATGTACCATCCTTGAGAATCACCCGGCTTCGCTTTACAACCCACTCAGCCTGTTCTTGCTGTGCAGTTATTGCAAGTTTTCTTTTGGTGGCTATGTTATGTTCTGGCTTTGTAGGTTGTGGTAGAGTTGTCATCTCTGGTTGAGTTGTCATTTCTGGTTGAGTTGTCATTTCTGATTGAGTTATTGGTTCTGATTGAGTTATTGGTTCTGGTTGGGTTATTGGGTCTGATAGAGTTGGTTCTGATAGAGTTGGTTCTGTCTGTTGAGTCGTTGAGCTGCTTGACAGAACTGACATCAAGTCATCTTCCGTCTGTAACTTTTGGATGACATCATGAGGCAACGATGAAGAAGTTAAGCCAACCCTGGCTTTGACGCCAAATAACGTTGCTTATGGTGATTGTTTGATGCCCGCATTGTAGCTGAAGTTCTTCCGAAATTGCACAAATTTAACACCAACAGTCCAGTCTGAGGTATCGTTTTCACTCATCCACGAAACAAGCATGTCTTTGATGTTGTAATTTGCTCGTTCAACAGATCCTTGACTTTGTGGGTGACGTGGCTTACCATGCACTATCACCAGCTCCGGCCACATCTTTAAATCCGAAATTATTTGAGCTGTAAACTCTGAACCATTGTCACTTTGTTGGATTTGTGGTGCACCGAATAGAAGAAAGATGTCCATGAGTTGGTATGCAACCTCTTTTTGATGTCAGTGGGCGGATAACACATAATTTTGGAAGGTGGTCCTGATACACCATAATCCATTTGAAAGAACCAAACGACTGGTAACGACTGCATATCAATGAGATCAACTTGGGCACGAGCGGAGAATTCTTTAGATAATATTGGTCTAACAACCACACCCTTTGTCATCGGTCGTATACGTTCCCGTTGACAGTCAATGCACATGGTCTTAAACAGCTCAACAGAATCCCTGGTCACATTGGCATATTTCTTGCTAACTCCTTCACTGAACTGATCAAGGATAGTTCTAGTCTGTGATCTCCTAAAATAATCAATACTGGTTGTGCATTATTTGACCTATTGACTGAACTTCAAATTCCCAATCAGGCAAACTGTCAAATTCAGGACACTGAATTTCAGTCATTTGTCCAAATGACTGAAAAAATTAGGCATTTGACCAAATGACTGACGGTCACAGACATTTGACCAAATGACTGAAAGTTTTAGTCATTTGGCCAAAAGACTGATTTGACACATTGACTGTAACATGTATAAAAATAAATGTGATAATTTGTGACTTACATGGAATCCAAAAGAATAAGAAAACAAAACGTCAATCACCCCCCTACCCACACAGTTTTTGAGTCACTTGCGGGCCCGCATTCTCTGTTGTCGCTGGTTTTTCCTCCTTTTCGTTGGTATTTCTTCCTTGGTCGCCTCTTCACTTCGCTCCTTTCACTGCCATCGCACGGCCACTAACGTATTATCACTTTATCGGGCACCTCTGCTCTAACATGTGACGGAATGTCACACTGCCGTCGCGCGGCCACTAGCTTATTATTACTTTAGTTGACGCTTTTCACACAAGCAGTCGCCACTGATGAGGTTTAAACTCTCCCCTACGTTTAACTCAGAATAATGTCCCTACAGGCAAAGCTACTCTGCCTGCGTATGGCTTGCTTTTTAAAACAGGTAATGCCGTCTACCTGAATGCAAATAGCTCCCTGAGCTCGTACTTCGTGTTTCTGATCCTATTCTCATATATGGCCACCGACCTGGCCCACGACTGCTCCTATTCTAAATATGAGCTCTGTGGCTCCCCTACATCACAACGTGCCTATACTTTCGCACCGATGCGGCACCTCCTCTAACCTATAGAATGGGACCTCCCCATCTACCCGCACCGACCCACAGCCTTACACACCTCCAGACTGGAATTGGCTGGAATGAAGTTTTCGAGAAATCCCCGATTTTTATTTAGATAGCCAGAACATTAATTCTCAGTTTAATCGCTTCTCTTGAACTTGGCCACCCAGATCTATCTTAATTTAATACTCGCTTTAAAGTTCCTTTGAACGACTCGAATTTTGGTATCTCCGTGACATTCGGTGGCAGGGTAGATGCGTAATATGGGTGTGTGTCCAGAACAAGTGTGATGCACTGTTTCCCAATAATTAGCTATTAACTGACCATAATTACATAGATAATGACAACAGAAGAATACCTCTTTGATCAGTTATCATATATATAGCCCATGTCGCGTTCAATAAATGCGCCCTAATGGACATTAAATTTCATGTTTAATTTCCACCGCTCGAATTATTGCTTAAATGACAAAACGGTTTTCAGGATCCGTCATATACCTATCTTTACGTTTTATGTTTAACCCATTCAGAAAGATTATCGAAAATATTTACACTTTTAAACAAGAAAATCGCAACTTTTAGCTATCACCTTGACAGACAAATCAACGAGTTTACATAAACAGTCCTTTACTTCTTTCTGGGTTTGTTTTCTCTCTTTCTCTTTTTTCCCTCAAGCATGCCTAAAGATCTCTCCAATTATGGGTAACTGACTTTTTCTGGAAATGAAACAACAAGTTTGAATGAATCAGGGACAAACATTAGCCATCATTTTCAGCTTGCAAAGGAGCACTACCTGTATTAAACCAAAGGACAAAAAATCATATGCTTGTCGCCTTGTTTCCAGTAACGATATATGTTTAGGGGGCGCAGTGCGGACCATGAACTTGTACTTTAAAAAAACCCACTATCATCATTGAAACAGTTACAGTTGGAAATCGACAGTTTTTTAATTATCGTAGGCGATAGCCGGGGTGTAGCCAGGCTAAATAATGTGAGAACAAAAATGTCCCCCCCCCCTTCTTTTAGTTCAGCTCGTCCTGGCTTAAGAGTGTGAATCCCGCATAGCTGAAGGTCCAAGGTCCCCTTAAGGAAAAACAATTAACTTTTTATGTCAATTCTCGCACACTGAGTTCTTTTTGAGGGCTCAGGTACCCAAAAAGTGAAGATGTAGCAAAAGCAAAGTAACCCAAGGAATATCAGGGGAAGAAGATTACATGAACCAGTTTCTGGATTTCAGGCCAGAATGTATATAAGGTTGACACTTTTCAGGAAACGCGAGGGAATGAGTCCCCCCCCCACCCCCACCCCATCCTTGCATCTAAGCCGCTGAGAGACAGTCATGATAACTGCACTACGACGTGCCTGTGAGGTGCATTTTCTCTATCATGAAACGATTATCTATATCTCCTGATCATGTGATGTATAGTGGAATAATTTTACTACATTTCTCAACCATTTATAGCTGTTGGTATAATAAATTACTTATAATTACCCGTAATTGCTGGGAGTCTATGTGGACTATTTTTCTCAAGTCCTGTAACTGTCAAAGAAGATGACCTTTTCAAACTCTGCAAACACCTAACCACCATACCACCATGAATTTTGGTGATGTCATTCTTAACCCTTTACTTAACGTAACGGCCAAAACCGGCCAGCGCTATTCTCAAAAATCGCCAATTAATTTTCATTATTTTTTCATATTTTGTCTCAAAAACATAGGTTATGACCCCTCGTTGGAACGAGCTCGTCGAGCTCGTTCCAACGAGGGGTCATAACCTATGTTTTTGAGACAAGCTCGTTCCAACGAGGGGTCATAACCTATGTTTTTGAGACAAAAAATGAAAAAGATTAGTTATTCAAGAATTATTTTTGCAAGTGTCGTCTGCTTTTCAGGTTAAGTAAAGGGTTAAAAACTGAATATGTTTTTGTTCTCCTTACAGAATTTGAATTCAACCGCGCCAACGAAAATAAATAAACAGCAACAACAACAAAGAGAGCTTGCATGAAGTGCTGGCCACCGAATGAAACACTCGGCCTGATAATTTTGTACAATGTCCAGACAGGTAAGACATACACGCTACTTCGTTATGGTTAAGAGGTGTGGGACCAGGATTGTGATTAGTGAGCGGTGGAAGTTCATCCGATCCAAATCGTTCAGAGTTCAATGAGGTCGCTGTGTAAAAGTAACATGGTATACTAGCACACCATGGTATTATCCCAAAAGTACCCTGGCATACCAGTGTATTTTTGGACAATACATGGCCAACCATGCCGTTCTTTTTTGGTGCATTACGACCATTTTCTTGCATGTGAGGTTACTGGCATTGTGGATATTAGTGTTGCGAAGTGAGCCCACGGGGGTTAACTACACTTGTCAGCTCGGGTAAGAGCTCGAGCTCTTGGGGTCTTTGTTGGGGAATTCAATAGACTCGAGTTTATTTAACTTTTAAGCTGATTTCCATGGTTTTGGAACAGAAACACATTAATGAAATTACATGGAATTGTATAAACTGGCGACCAGAGTACAGACGTACTCTGTAGGTACTCTGTAGGTACACGCCAGATGTTCTGTTGGCAATACCAGGTATACCTTTGAGAGCCAATATTGTCAACAAAGCAGTAACATTTGAGGATTTGTTGACAGATGGGACAATAGCATTCGGCAGTATTACTGGGATGTTGGTGTTCGAACTGTCTAACAAATGATAACTCCCCATTGAACTGGGGACGCTGACTTGCATCAGTCACCGGGACACCGGGTGCATCAGTCACAGGGACATTCCCCCGGTTAACTGGCGCCAGGCGGAATACTATTTTAGAGTCAAGATTCCATGGACTGCATGCAGACTGACCGACAGTCTACATGGCAGTATAAGAGTCTACAAAATGGCGACCGCCACATCAGGGGACTTTCCCTCAGTTTAACTGAGGTCAAGGAGAAACTGCTGACGGTCGTCACGTACCCCAAGTATTGCATCAGAAATCTGGTGAATATAAGCACTAATTTCTGACTGCTTAGACAAGTTGTCTCCTGGCTCCTGAAGAACGCTGACTTCACCACTAGAAGAAACCTGGATGCCGCCACAGTGTAAAGGTATGAACTTTGATTGCTTGTACAATTGATTTCTAATGCCAGAGACAACGACTGTTTAGTCGCGACGATTATATCTATTTAGTTTAAATAAAAATAGTAGATAACTTGGAACTGGTCTCCGTTGTGTAAAACACGACAAGTTCGTGAAGTTACTGAACCCAGAATCTGGAGACTGTGTCTGATATCGTCTGGTAAGGAAACACAAAACGCTACGGCCTGGTGGAACCTCACAGAACCCCCAGTAAATACAACGTGGAAAAATCAAACTTGACGATCCTAGATCGATAAACGTTTCCTTCTATTCCGCAATATTAGGTCTAAAACTTGTGTTCACCGGTGCATTGGTAAGTCTATTTTGCAATTGAAGGTATGGTGAGTAATAAATCGACCCAAAAGCCCTATAGGACTGTGGAATTAAGTTACCATTGACCATCAATGCCAACCTGTCGTCGCCATGTCGTCAACTGTTAACCCTTTACCCAATGTAACGCCAACACCGGCCACCGCTATTCTCAAAAATCGCCAATTAATTTTCATTATATTTTCATTTTTTGTCTAAAAAACATAGATTATGACCCCTCTTTGGAACGAGCTCGTCGAGCTCGTTCCAATGAGGGGTCATAACCTATGTGTTGGAGACAAAAAAAATGAAAAAAATTAGTTATTAAAGAATTTTGTTTGCAAGTGTCGTCTGTTTTTCATGTCAGGTAAAGGGTTAAAAGGTCATTCACGCAAACATTCTACAATACTGGATTCAAAGGGTTATTATGGCAGTGGAAAGATGACATTCAGGGTGCAACTCAATCGACTTCATTGACCTCAGCTTTTCTGGCTGTTCATAACTTCGATTTTTTTTCTCTCTCAAGAGGCCAATAATAATAAACAATGTTTCCCGGACAGCCAAATGTGAGGGGGTCATCTTTCATTGTGGGAACAGTAATATTTTTTACTTTATGTTTTCGAGTGCCCACAAAATGTAGAGCTTCTTCGTTCTTCTTTTGTCCAAGAATAAAATCTTGTAACCAGAGTGAGAAGATAATGTTAAAAGAAAAAATAGTCCACAAATGGAGTGACTATTGATGGCAGTGACGCGTAAAAATAGAACAAAAGGCTTCTATTGATTCATATGTGTTGATACTCAACCTTTGGACAAAGAACACAACAAATTGTCTTCGTAATTGTCGAATGTGTAACATGACAGAAGAATCTCCCGTTAACCCTCTCCTCAATCATTTCAAAATACAAAAACAATTCAAGCAGCAAATGTCTCTCATAATGCAGCTAGTAATTTAATCAATTCACTTATTTGACAGACCCCAGGGAGGTCAAACAAAATTGAATTGGTGAAATTCCTATAGTTTGCTTGTTGATATTTTGATATCAGCATGTTATGGTTAAGCCAGTCCTGTCGATATTCTTCCAAGGTGGGTTTCAGTTCCATGAAACTAAATTTATTACACACCTGTTCTATGTAATCCCCATCTACAGCAACACTAAACAGTGCGGAAAATGAAAATGTGTCCCGCACATATGTGCGGAACGGAAATCATTGACGGACTACTTTTAAATAGAAGCGAAATTTCACTGGAATTTTCTACAAAATCGTGCAACGCAATTACAATTTGAATCGCTAGCGATAGCTGAAGATCGTCCCCTGAGTTCCAATGTGTTCTATGTGCCAGTAGGCACATAGAACACATTGGAACTCAGGGAACGAAATAGTACACGGGTTCCCCTCGTAAATTTGGTTGGCGATAAAATGTGTTCTTGTTGTTGATAGTTGTCAAATGATGTGCTGAGTGTCCTTCTAAAAAAAGTTTTTTTTTTATAAACGGGAAGCCGCGTAATAAACACAGAAGGACACGCGCATCTTGATGGGTTAATCGAGATGGCACTTGTGCCATCGCGGAGGAATAAAACTCTAAAACGTTTTATCCTCCTGCGCTGGCACTCATGCCATATCGATTAACCCACACGTGTCGTTCTGTGTATGTGTTTACATACAAGAAACGGGAGAGTTTTCGATGTCCATAATCCAGTCTTGATAACGGACGGGTCGCTGAATAAAAGAAAAACAAAATTTGAGGAGTTTGTAACTGACATATTTGGATTTCACTGTTATTCACCGGTGCTTTGGTGTGAAATTGGAAAAGCGGGAAATAAGGAAAGTGATAGGTGCAGCTTAGAAGTAATACACCCTGGGGAATTTTATGTTCAAACTATCGGCGCAGACATGTAATATTCTTTTGGGACATAATGAAGAAATGGGATGGACACTTGAAGGAAAGATGGGGGACTTAAGACGGGCGGTCGGTATTTGAGGGATGGGGCGCGAAAGCACTCAAAGACTACTGACTATTGTAAATTGAAAATGGGTATTTAAAAACATGACAAAGTCCCGTACCGGTACCGGTTTTCAGTATAGTCTATTTAATCTGACATCGAATTTTGTCCACAAACGTGGCAACACACAGGTAACTTTTGAAGGCCGCCGTACTTTATTACAGTAACCAGACTTTCGCGTAAAACTTCGGGAAGTAGTTGACCAAGATTCCTCTATACACTCGTGGGGAAAGGAAAGTACAGGTTGCTAAAACGTTGCAAATGGTATTTATTTATTTATTATTTATTGGTGTTTAATGTCACATACTTATGCACAATGGCTAATCATGACCGTGACAGTTTTACGGGTGGAGGAAGCCGGAGTACCCGGAGAGAACCACCGAGCAACGACGAGCAGCTGCCAGCTCCCCAACATCGTAACTCCGCACTGCAGCACAGGCAGGGTTAGATTGGTTGAAGACATGCGCACCATCGACGTGCAGCACGCCTTATTACACGATGTCATCGTGCCCCCATGTGGACACTCGGGTTAAGTGCCTTGCCCAAGGACACAACGCGGGGTCCGAATCGATTGCTCAGACGGTCAACCATCCGAGGACTAACCGGGCTCGACGTTGCTAAACTTCGGTGATCTGACGAGAACCGGTTACCGCAACGCCACTGCGCCCCTGTTGCAAATGGTGCCTTATTGCACTCAAGGGACGAATTATCAAGGTGAAAATTTGGCAGAAAGAGTAAACTTCTATTAAGAATCCATTCCCTTCGATACATACAACGCAGAACTGAGAGAGGGGATTACTACTGAAACAAAGATTGAAGGAATTAAAACTTTCTCTTCGCTCGTTAGAATCCAAATACTTTCCTAACACTACCAAAAGTTAGCACTTCTAAAAATTGTTTTGAATAACTAAAAAAATCATTTTTGTCTCAAAAGCATAGCTTACAACTTCTCGATCTCGATGGAACGAGTTCTAATTTCGATTAAAAAGTCGAAAAATAACTTTTGACTTGCCATTTTCCTAATCCTTTACCCAACGCAGACGATATCAAAGTTTATTATTTTAAATATAATGTTTTTTAATTTTTCAAAAAAATTCAATAAAACCATATCATGTGACCCCTCGTTGGAACGAGCTCGACGAGCTCGTTCCAACGAGGGGTCACATGATATGGTTTTGTTGGAATATTTTGAAAAATTTATTTTTTTTACCTGCACAATTTTCATATTACGCGGGCGGATGCGGGCGATTCGTTAGGTAAAGGGTTAAATATCGCTGGTTGGATATTTCCGTTACACTAGATACAATGTTAACGCCACAAGTCCATGAAAGAAACACACCACCAATTATAAACGCCACACAGCGGAAAGCGTATTTATAATTGAAAAAGACTGACATTTCGAAACTGTACTTTAATAACAGTTTGTCACTGGGAGGCCAGTATCCATATCAATCTAGCACGCTTGAGAGCAGTTCTGATGTGAGAAACTGTTCCCTCGAACAGCATAGAATCGGGAGCGATGTTGGAAAGGGTGTTCAAGTCTTGGAGGTATTCTGTTCGGTAAGTGGTCGAGAAGACTGAAAGTTATTTGCCTTCTTCGTTGGTACTCTCCGATTATTTCGACTTCTATTTGTGAATGTATCAGACACGATGTGATCACGGTTGTTGCATGTGTCGCCGAAATCCAAAGAACGAAAACAAAACAGCTACAACAAAAAATTCTTTTGGATTTTTTTTTACAGATAAGTCTGCACTTATTATACACGACCGTATTGCGTGGCACATGTACTTGAGCAATATTCACTGTCCATTTAATGTAAGCAAAGGGTTGACATGTACTCGGTAAAAGACAAGCAAAGATCGAAGTAGCCATACATAATACAATGTTGCTTAGAACAATGCCTGATTCCTGCCACTTACACTGGGGCACATAGAGTGCATCCTCGTACTTATTGCAGTGATGTAGGTCAGGATCGTTAGTATAAAACTCAAAGTGTGCGTTACTTATTGCACTGCCTTAGACTAAAGCAGTCTTGGGCGTGGAAGTGCCTGACATTTGCGCATGGAATATTAAGACAGAATACAACAAAAGGCACGCGTTTAATACAGAAAAGACTACAACTAGGGTCGATGATTCCTGTCTCTCTCTAAGTGAATGAAGCTGATATATGTAAAGAAAAAGATCACCTTCGGCGGTCTGATAACTTTCTTGCTCGACTCGGTTTTGTGCAGAAGCATTTCATTCATGTCAAAACGTCACTCATACGCGTAACGTCCAATCAGATGCTTTCTAACATGACATTTTTCCGCTTAATTCAGACACCACACGTGGTGTACAAAGGACATTTCCCAATGTCTGTATTGTAACGCGTAACATGGAATACGCACAGCTATCATGGTATAAACATTTCTTAATGCAGTTGAGATACAGCACATAGTTCCAGTCGCAATGAGATCAACCAAAGTTACAGTACTATGGTCCGAATGATTAACTCTCTGCAACCTGATGTCAAAATGGCATTTTTCCGCAGCAAATATATCCCATAATGCAGTTTGATATTTAATTAAATAAACCTTGTTTGACAGAGCTCATGAGCTTTGTCAAACGAGATATAATTTGTTAAATTTATAGTTAAACAAGAGAAAAACAGAGTGATTTGAGAAACTTTTGTTGCATTACCAGAATCGTAGGGGTTAAGGTGTCTCTTTCTCGATCAGATCGCGATCTGGTTGCGACACACTAAGTACTGTAACGTGCTACGTGCAGTTATTTAGAACACTGTGTGTGTAAAACGGTGATCATCTATATACTGCCCTGGGACTCTTTCTGATGCGCATATTATGATTTTCAAAGAAGCATTGATAACTGATTACATCATATGTTTCTGATCCATAACTCATACGCCTGCACACACCCAAACTCACCCTCGAACAGAACATATATTAAGACACAAAAATATATATATGCCGCACGCCTTTTGAAAGAAAATGGGTTATCCGTGAGCTTTTAGTTGATGTGCTTGCCCGTGTGTCTGGGGATGACAGTGATGTGTACGTGCTGTATCTATGGAAACGGTTTTATTCATGAATTTGGGTTTATGGGCGTGGATATGTATCTCGGGTGTTGACAGCGATATACACGTATTCAAGTCATTCAACGAAGTTTTAATGACTGATTGAGATTGTTGGCCTTTTTTAAGTCAGCTTCACTTCCCGTGAAGCTATCGCCATGACATTTCGTGGACTTATATATAGTCCTTTATGTCTTGTTCTCCGCTAAGCTGTCATTTTTTATTCTGCGCCTTTATCCAAACACCGCCCAATTTGAACGTTTTTTCTTCAACTTTTAATTTCCACTTAACTATTAAACTTTCGTTCTCGAAATTTTAGAAACGTATTTTCCAACGAAAACCATATCTAAAAATGCCATATCGATCTGGGAAATTCGGAAAAAATATTTCCGATATTTCGGATGACCATTTTCACACCAGCGTCACAAAAAAATAAATTATGTCCGAGTTTTTTTAAATTTTAGTATGTTGTAGAAAATATAAATAATATAAATAAATAGAAATATACGTGTTTTTGAATTTTTTCATTTAAAGTAAGTTTTGCCGTTTTACGTCATTTTGATTTTTTTAGATACCCCACTTCCCCGGTAACACCCCTGCCCATCAAACGGGGGGGGGGGGGGGGTAGAGGGAGGAGGGGGCTGTGGTATCAAGTTACAAGTTATATATGATTTTATTATTATTTTTTCTCTCTCTTATTTTGTGCTTTTTTGACAGTATTTTTGTTTTGTTTTTCCTCAATTACTAGTTTTGTTCAGTAATTAATTGTATTGCAGTTGTTTTGCTGTCATGTAAACCTATATGAACTTTATGTATGGGAGAGGAGTGTTTCTAAGTGGTAAGCACTTGTACTCCAATCCCTTTTGCGATTTTGTGAGCAAATAAAATATGTTTAAACTAAACCCATCAAACTACAAAATATAGCAAAACATTCAAATCACAGACGACAAAAGCAATCATTTTTGGAGTGCATGCCACATTTTTTTCCACATTGCCCAAAGAATTTTCACGCTATGGCGCTAATAACCATCGAGAGTCGAAAAAAGTTAAAATTAAATTTCAATCCACGGAGCGCAACTCATAGGACATGTCGTCGCCTGAGTGCTAGAATGTTCTATGTCCCCTATGGGACATAGAACATTCTATCACTCAGGCGACGACGTTAGTGCTCGTTGTCCCAAATACAAAGGTGAAAAAATTATTAAAATCAGAAGTCCGATACCGGAGATATGACGTTCTGGTGGCACCTCGACACCACAAACAACATAACATAGCCGTAAATTCAAATCACAGACGGCAAAAGGGAGACTTTTGGAGTGGATTGCCAATTTTTATCCCCATTGTCGGAGAATTGTTGACGCTATGATGTAAATACCTGTTGAGTTAAATTTCACTGCACGAACGAAATCTTAGGCCATTTTAGTACTCGTGGTCCCAGATACAAAACGTAACCCTTTACCCAACGTAACGGCCAAAACCGGCCATCGCTATTCTCAAAAATCGCTTATTAATTTTCATTATTTGTTTCATTTTTTGTCTCAAAAACATAGGTTATGACCCCTCATTGGAACGACGAACTCACTCGAATGAGAGGTCATAACCTATGTTTTTGAGACAAAAAATGAAAAAAATTAGTTATTCAAGAATATTTTTGGCAAGTGTCGTCTGTTTTTCATGTTAGATAAAGGGTTAAACCATTTTGAAAACCAGACGTCGGGTACTGGAGATATGACGTAAGCATGGTCGGGGATACGTTTTTGTGTATACAGTGGAGCCCACTTAAATGGATATCCCCCAAATGTATATCCCGGTTAATTGAATATAACTCCCAAACACAAAACCATTCCCTGTACCTTCAGTACAAATTCCACCTGTTAATTGCACATGGGTAACAGAGCATACTCATGTTAATTGAATAAAAAAGTCGAGACATTACCTTGTCAATCCTCTTGTTTATAGACCTTTCTAGCCTCAGTACATCCAATACTGATATTTAATTTATTATACCTTGTTTGACAGGGCTCCACGAGCTCTGTCAAACAAGATATAAAAGAATAAATGCCCATTTTATCTCCAGAACACAAGACAGTGGCCATAACCCTGTTAAGTTAATACTCCTGTTAACTGAATATATTTCACTGTCAAAGTGGCTATTCGATTAACAGTGTTCCAATGTTCATTCTATTTTCACGCTCTTTTCCAGTATTTGCTTTCGAAATTTTTATAATCACAATAGACACCAGATTCGGCCGGTAAAACGGCGTTTGCAGCCAAAGGAGCGTTGGATGCCCTCTCGGAGTTGGTCGTGCTTCGTTGAATGACTTCTGGAACTTCGCTTTGCTATTTCAGAACCATCTAGTCTATGTATGTGACTATGTGTATGGAATTCTGCGCCCATGTTTGTGTTTAGTCGTATGTATATGTGCGTTACTTGCCTACAAAGTCCGTTGTGGAAAAAGTGGTGTTTTTTCAAAACTTTCTATATGCTCGATTTGCTTCCAGAATCCCCAGAACAGACAAGGCTCGTATTGGCTTTAAACAAACCTTCAGTTATTAGGAATCACTTCTGCTTAAAGTATAAATGCTAAAAGTCGTGCAAAAATATATCCGATTTTGTTTTCTCATCACCTGTCACGTTTTTGTTCATACGAAAAAAACTAGGGGTGTTTGGAGTGGGCCCGGGTAGGAAGTTCGTGCTTCATTCATAGAAATTATGAATTTTCAGGAGGCGCAGCCTCGTACAAATAATTGCATGAAATGTCAAAATTGGTTGAAATCGAATTTATTCCTTGCCAAATGCCCACGAGGGCCCTAAATAAAAATTATCTCCTTGCGTCATGTTTCAGTATTTGCCATTCATCATCATCACACGTGAAAGAAAAAAAGTACATATAATATTTTCTTTGGCGTCGGGTAACCCGACGCCACTCTAAATACATTTTTTTACCTTTTTTATAATTTTAGTGAATTCGGGTGTGATAAAACAATATTGAATCTTTAACCCTCTGCACGCTGATGTCGCATTTTTAATGCAGTTAGGAATTTAACCAATTCAATATATGAACACTCTAAGGTAAAAAGTCACAGGGATTTTCAAAGCGCAAGTGATCCTGTCTGAATACCATTGCCCCATATGCATCAGGTGTAGATACTTCTTAAATTCTAGTTTCTTTAAATTTAGCAGCCCCTCCAAAGACCTTTTTGGTTTACTCTTCATCTCTAGTTTTGGTAATAGTCATTCAGGACTCCTCCCACCCCCCCCCCCCCAGTTCGTATTTGTAAACAAATCTCGTCTCGTTGAAATGAAACAGACCTTGAATAAGTATCAATAAGGCTGTGTTAACCCTCTAATCGCTGTGTCATATATGAACCTGCAAATTTCTCCAAAATGCAACTTGTAAAGTAGCCAATTCAGCCTTGTTTGACAGGGCCCATTGAGCTCTGTCGAACAAGATTGAGTTAAATTTCCAGTTGTATTATGGGAATAAATAGAGGTTTGAAATTTTGATATTTCGACACTGTTGTGCAGAGAGTCAGTTAAAATCGGGGGTGATTTTACTTTTTTCAAAATGTTATTTCAGTGCAATGTCCGGTATTGTCCGGTATAGTACTCACACATACAGTGTTATGTCATCTTTCCATCCGACCATTTGTCGAACGTGACGACTGATAAGGGTGGAATGGAGTTGATAATGTTAACTACTTTAGCTAAAGTAAAAGAAATATCCGGATAGCTCTATTTACAGAATCTTCACACAAACATTTTTTCAATTTTGTTCCTTCAAAACACAGCGTACGATCCCCTACTGGGACGAGTTTTTTTTTTTTTTTGCAAAACATCAGATTTGACCTATCGTTGCAACGAAGGACGAGCGTATTCACTTGATGGGATACTCGCTGAGTTTCATAAGAAACTGAGTTGTCTTTGGTGTGCCAAAAAACAATATGGGCAATATCATCTTTCGCTTATGTTAAGTAATGATTCAAGACGCTTGGTATTTACACCAACCACAGCGAGTACATCTTGTCATATACAAAAAAAAAACTTTCAGACAGGAAGCTGATCAAGTCATATTGGTTGCGGATTATGACTTTTAGACAAGTGATGGCGCCTGAACAATAAACTCTTGGTTTTTATGCCTTTACCTTTGGTAAGGATCAAATCCGGCAAACGTTATCCATCACGTCCATCAAAATCGCCATTCAGATTTTATTAGTTTTCATTTTTTTTCACCTTCATGAATAGCTAATGGCCATGTGGGGTCATTAGCTAGGAATTTGAGGAACAAAATGATTTTTTTCTTCAAGTCATTTTTTTAAAGTGCGTCTTCTAGCCATGCCGTGTAAAGGGTTAAAATTCGCTGGACAAAGAATGGAATGCCTACTGGGTGGAAAGTGGTGAGAATGGGTTAACTATGAAGAGCGAATCGATTCATACTTTGTCTCTCAATATAGCACCTTTATTCAAAAGACAAACATAAATCGAAGTTTACGTGTACGAAACAATGTCGGGTAAAACAATGCGCGCTTTCTAACCTCTTCAGAAAGATAGATCCAGGCAATGCATTTATATATTTGTGTGCTGTGCATGGTCATACTGAATACATACGCCTGGCGGTCCGACCTACAAATACCTTGGTGTTCCTACCTACACAATCACACGGATTCAAATCAGAATGTTGGGTAGAAGTCAACTGATCAGAAATAAGAGATTAGAAGGCAGGAACTGCATTCCGCTGAATCAGCAAGTAAGTATTTTCCATTCAAAGTTGTTGAACTGTCAAATCATCGCCTGGGTGCAACAATGTTCCATCTGAAACGCTAACGCATTGTCGACAGAGGGACGAAATGGTGTTTCTGATTGTGGGTGGATCCAAAATATTTGACTTTTCTTTCTCTTCCTCTTTTTACGTCTATTTATGTATTTATCAATTGATTTTATGTATTTATTTTTTATTTATTTATTTAGCTTTTTCATTTGTTCATTTATTTCTATGTCAAATTGACGTCCAGAACGACATTGTGCTAAAATCCCCCGGGTTACTATATTTTTCTTCCGCTCGCATTGAGACGAGGTCGATTTGGTTCTCAGATTCCATGCTTTGAAAAATACGGTATATATATAAATAAATGAATTCAACCTGTAGCATGTAAAACAAATTTTAAAAACCAACAATGCAAAACAAATTGAGATACAAAACATACTGCATCATTTACAACAGATTAAAACGGGCTCGTAAAACAGATTATTATAACACCATAATTCGAGAAAATAAACACTACGAGAAAAAATGTGGGAAATATTGAAGAAAGTAATTAACCCTTTACCTAACGTAACGGCCAAAACCGGCCAGCGCTATTCTCAAAAATCGCCAATTAATTTTCATTATTTTTTTCATTTTTTGTCTCAAAAACATAGGTTATGACCCCTCGTTGGAACGAGCTCGTTGAGCTCGTTCCAACGAGGGGTCATAACCTATGTTTTTGAGACAAAAAAATGAAAAAAATTAGTTATTCGAGAATTATTTTTGCAAGTGTCGTCTGCTTTTCAGGTTAGGAAAGGGTTAATAAATCAAACCCTACCTTTACCTTTCCGTCGACATTTGTCGATGATAATGTTGAAGTAGCCAACACTGAAGTGACAGCTGATAAATTTAACTCATACTCTGTTAATATTGGCAAAAAACTTGGTGAGGCATTACATCCTTGCTGTCGTTATTTTTCCGAATATATGGAGGGAAACAATGCAGAATCATTCTTTATTTTGCCAACTACTCCACTAAAAATGAAAAATTCCAGCGGTCTCTTTTGGAAAAATTAATATAATAATAGTAATATAATAATGCATTGTCAACCCTTTGAACTCTAATGGTATCTCCCATATTAGTTCAATGACAGCAACTGGAAGAGTCCATGTTCATTATTTTGGGTAGACCAATCAATATTTTCAGCGTGCATCCTTGGGTCTGCACGTTGAAAATATTGATTGGTCTACCACACACATGCACTTAGCACCCATCCTATTTAATGAAATTCGTGGTCATGATTAGCAATTGTGCTTAAATATGTGACCTTAAACACCAATAAATAACAATAAATAACTTTTATGAAATTATGACGTATCATGTTCCTGGCCGGAAAAAAAGGGCGGCCAGGTTTTAAAGGGTTAACGTCTAGAATCCACAGCAATGTTGATTTCGTTGTTGTTTCGCGGTGATAATGTTCTTTTTATCATTGTAATTATACGTTGTTTTCATGTATACGTTACCTCTCTGCCATTATTAATGTAAACAGCAGTTGGGTGAACAATTTACGCATTTTACACCGATATTTTACAGAGTGCTAACCCAGACTAAGAAGTTAATGGAATTAATTTTGAAAAAACTTCTATTGTCATTCGATTTTACGAAGGTGCTTAATTGTTTCGTGAAAAGGAACGACTTAATTAATCAGTCAGAGCTTATATCGATAAAATAAATGAAAGTTTCTCTATCGGCCAGTTTTCTTGATTTATAAATTACATTAATACTTTCGCTGCCGAAAGCGATTATTGTCATCTATTTTATAATTGATTATCTTTGGTTTTGGTATGCGTAAATCAAACCTATCACCTGATTAGTTGTTGGAAAGGGCTCAGAGAGCCCTTTCCAACAATTAATCAGATGATAGAGTTTCAAATATGTCATAAATTTTATTAAGCTTCCTCGCATAAGGCGTACATAGAGGTCCTCCATATATGGCTGAAGTGGGCGTGGCAGTAAAAGGTTAAGGCTTGAAAAATAGTGAAAGAAAGAGGAGTAACATAATCACGGTGAAACAGGAATGAAATGGTAATCTAATAAAATATAAAAAAAACACAACGAATAGTAAAACGGACTGAAAACGTGAGCGGGGTGAATGCGTATGCGTTAGCACAAGGCTGGTATCCTCACCGAAGGCTCATACTGGGTTGAGATAAAATCAAACAAGTAAAAACCTGTGTATTAATTAGACGATGCAATCACAATGCTACACAAAAGCCATTCAACTGGAGCCTAGATCAAGATATTTACGAATTATCTAATTAACAAAACTCGATATCTATTGACTCGTTGCGTTCCGAGACTTTTTTAACATCTCCACATTATCCTATGGAGAACATATAACAATGAAGGGTATGGATTTTCCGATAATATCGTCAACATATACGTCACGTAGCGTGCATTCCATCCGGGAACGGTGGTTTTCGTATGTCTTTTAAACACGGTATGACCTTTGGGGATGAATAAACCGTACAACACAATTTGACCAATCGAGCTCGACTTGCACCCCATAGCTGGTTTATTTGCGTTTAGTTAAAAGTGTCACATGTTTCAAAGTGAAATTAGTGCTTTTGTATTTCTGTTATATCTATCCCCCCCCCACAACCCCCCTCCCCCCCCCCCCCCCGCGAAGAATTGGATTTAGGATGTCATCGCCACGCAGCATACATATATCACATGCACAGTCTGTTGAAATTGACACACAGCTAACAGTCAGAGTAATTTATTTCCCATCATCTTTTTTTCGCTTAGAAAAATGATGGTAGACGATAAGCACTCATGTTAAGCAAGTAAGAATGCTATATTTCATTTTTCATTGCATTCGTGATTCATTATAGAGGAAAGGTAATAGGAAAGATATAGTAGTTACATAGTTTGTTAGTCACCTAATATGGTAAATACGGAATTAGTAACATTTGGAGTTTACTATCTCCGTGTATACCATATCGGGTAACACAGACCACGAAATAACCCGCGAACAAACGTCGTTTAAGTTACGAGAGGGTTACAACAATTGTAAAAAACGTAAACGAACAACAGGTTATGACAAAATAATACAACATAAATTAAATTCCTAACTCTCCGTGTTTACCAGTCAGACTTCACAATCTTTGGAGACTTCCTCGAATCAAAGGTTGCACATTGCATCCACTTATGAATAGAGAGTAGATTTTGACAGAATTGTTTGTCAAAATATATGGTAAAACCTAATGTGGTATCTCACCAAAGCGAGATCGCGCGTTAATTGTTGCTATTTAAGACCTAAACAGCGTGACTGGCATAGTAAAAAGAGAGAAGCAGAACATACACAACACGACACGCGTGTGTGAATGGGTTAATAGATATGCCACGAGTGCCAGCGCGGAAGGATGGAACGAGAGGCTTGCGGGCTCGAGTTTCATCATCCCGCGATGGTACCAGTCCCATATCGATTAACCTATTCACACACGCGTGTCCTTCTGTGTTTATTACACGCCTTCACGTCTATAAAAAACATTATTAGAAGGACACTCAGCAATTCATTTGACAACTATCAACAAAAAGAAGACATTTTATCGCCAACCAAATTTGCGAGAGGAACCCGTGTTACTATTTCGTCGTCTGAGTTCCAATGTGTTCTATGTGCCTACTGGCACATAGAACATATTGTAACGCAGGGGGGCGATTTTTAGCTATTGCTAGCGATTTAAATTGTAATTGCGGTGCACGATTTGTAGAACATTCCAGTGAAATTTGGCTTCTTTATAAAAATAGTCCGTCAACGATTTCCTTTCCGCACATATGTGCGGAACGAATTTTCATTTTCCGCATGGTTTAGTGTTGCTGTAGATGGGGATTTCATAGAACAGGCGAGTAATAAACACTTTTTCCTTCAGGTTACAATCAGGTTATATAGCCTAAACTGCGAACAGGTTACGGTGCGTGTTCTTTATTTCCAGGCCTGTGGGTTACTAAGAAACGTATAACTAATAGTATGGCAGTGGCGGAATGAGTAGCCCGTGCGCTGACATTTTGCTACTGACCACCGTTTTCTGTTAGTATGTAGCATTGGTATTTGAATAACCCGAGTTAACCTCCCAGCCAACCCGAGCATATTTCCGTTGTTCATTTTGGCCAGGCAGTTCGGATGTATTTGTCCTTTTGTCCTAAACGTCCAATTTTATGCATTCGTACTTTAAACAATCTCTTCACGGAATGTTTTGCTTTGCTATAAAAAAATTGTATTTGTCCTTGACATTCAGCTGAATTCATTGAGCTTTCATTAGAATAAATAAATGTGGATTTAGATACGTTAATGTATGCCATTGTCCAAGTTTAACCCAAGTTTATGAAGAGAATGAATACATGCGGCATTAGATAAGTTAATACGTGTCATTGTCCAAGGTTAAACCAGGCTTATGAATCAATGACTGAACATACCCTCCTCATTGACTCTGGCATTCGATCAACAATGCTTTTCTGATTATTTTCTTCTGAACAAATGCAATATCCAACTTGAAAAAGTGACTGCATTAACTTTTGCATTCTTACATTAAGTGCTGTAGTCAGAGTATTTCCTCGGTAATTATTTTGTTGCAGTTTCTTGGAAAGTGATTTCGAGCACTCTTCGGTGAACTGTAAGAAAATAGGGACTTCCCTAAAAGAGAGTTCTGACAGTAGTTCCCAGAGTTTAGATAAATAATGATATGTCGTTTTCTCTTCCCGTTACACGACAGGTCCTAAGCCTGAGTTTGGTCATGGCGGGTTACCTATGCGGCCCATATTGAACAAGCGCTATTTCACAAAACGTTGCGACTATTATGATGTGACGTCGCGGTCTGATTTGTACCTTGACGCGACAATAACGTTAAAACGTCACAATCGCTACATTTCCCTCGTGACATGACATAAAAATAGTACGTTGTGAACATTTGGTCATGAGCTGATATTTCGGTCGCAGACAGTTTAAAAACGTGTGTTGCACATTTGTGTCGGTAAAAACCAGAATGGCGTTGCATCGACTACACGCTGACAGTTGAAACATATCTGAGCGGAAAGGGCCTAACTGTGTACTCATTGTACATCACGCACAAGACCAGATTATATTTGGGTGCCAACACATATCAAGTCCTGAACATTTGTAAAAGGCTTGTTATTTGTTAACACCGACAAATGCATGGGGCCGAGTATTTCATGATTCATTAGACTAGGAGTACTGGCAGATGGTCTCGTGTTTATCATCTGCTTCCATTTTTCGTTTTATGGCCAAGTATATCACCGTCGTTTATAATGCATGATTAAGTATTATCTCATTAAGTGCTGGTCTGCTCTGTATGTTAATTCAGCCATTACCATCCCAATCTTATTTTCATTTCAAGATGTGTGACCGAAATATTACTACGAACCCGTGTCTGAACGACCGTATCGCGCTCAGTCCATTGAGAAGTCATAATATATTTTTGGATGCAAATTATGAAATTGTAACAGTGTTATGTATATTGAATCTCATGAGTGAAGGAAGATGGATCTTGGAGCAACTAAAAACAATAAGCTGGTGGCTTGACTCTTGAAAACGATCCTGTCTCACAATAATTCATCCTTGAATAAGAACCAACTCCAAAGGGTAAATAAGAATTACATGTGGACGAGGCTGAAGCTACAGTTTTGATTTTAAGACCTACCTAAAATAAACGTATCATGTAATAAAACCAATTTAAAAAGTTGAGTGTGCCAGTACTTAGTTTACACTTTATTGGTGTGGAAATGAAGTTTTATGTAGTTTTATGATGATAAACGTTTAGAGTGATATTTCACATCTCGTTTTAAGATGAGTAATGACCTTAACACGAAAGATGAAACACCACTCGAAGACGTGCCTAAAATGGGAGCACCAGGGGCTCTGGCGCCCATTTCCCGATCTTAATACCCGACATCAAACAATATAGCCTAATAAGAGAGAGAAGAAATAAATACACATGAAGATCGAAAACTATGCATAATGTTTTTACGCGAAGAAACATCTGGCAATGATCGGTCAGACGACGCAGTGAACAACAAATCGGTCATCATTAGGATCAATAATAATTCAATCATACAGATTTACAGAGATGCGGGCTTTACCCTCTTACTGCGACGCCCACTTTAGCCATATATGGAGGACCTCTATCTAAGCCTGTATGCGGAGAAGTTTAATAAAATTTATGACATACTTGAAATTCTATCATCTGATTAATTGTTGGAAAGGGCTCTCTGAGCCCTTTCCAACAATTGATCAGATGGTTGGTTTGATCTGCGCATACCAGAACGTACAGATAATCATCATAAAATAGGTGACAATAGTCGCTTTCGGCAGCGTAAGTGTTAAGCTATTACTTAACCTTCCTGTAAGTGCAGAATGGATTCGACCATTTCGCCATATACTCTACGCATTGTACGAGAAGATGCCATCCAGTGCGCCAGTGCTAAACGGATTAAGGTTCCAAGGAGAATCACCCAGCGGCGTCGCCACAGACGCCATACCCCCTCACACACATACACATACATACTTTCCCTGCAAAATATCAACCTTGAGTACATTCATGAAATCTCCAAACTGGTTCATGTACTCTCACCCTGATTCTTCTTTGGTCGTTTTGCAGAAGTTATATTTTCCGCTTTCCGGGAACTTAAAAAGGGGAAAAGGAAGTGGAGGGAAAATATTTTTCTGTTGCAAGTAAATAAGGTGGAGATGACAAAATATTCTTCTGCTGCCAGTGGCTGCAGAAAAATATTTTGTCCCTGTTTCCTCTTCATTTAGCCCGACGGCACCCATGGAGGCACTGTTGCGCGTTGATCTCTGTAGGTTATAAGGCTGCGGTGATCAATATACTATAGTAAAGCCATTCAAAGATATACCGAGGAAGTAAATAGTACGTACCGCGTGACAAATGCAATGGTTACTAAATATATGGTACCTGCTCCTTATGCATCCCCTATCATTCGCGGTTTCGCTAATGCTTGGTCCATTCCACCTTTCATTATCAGCTTAAAAGCCCCCCCCCCCCCCCCCCCCCCCCATTCCGCATCTTTGAAAATCGTAGGTACGTCTTCGACACACCTCAGAACTCTTGTCAGTATAAAACTAAGTAACATTCGTGACAGCCGCATGAAAAATTGAATGGTAAATTTTGTTACATCTTGGTTTACAATTAGTTCACACATTATTGTTTTGTTATTTGAGCATTTTATTTAGATCAACAATTTCCAGCATTCATTTTAAAAGAAATCGGTGTATAGTATGTTATAGATATGCTTGACGTAAATAGTAATGCTGTAAATTTGTCAGTTACTGTGAATAATGTTTTTGTCTTTCATAAACATTTGTGAAAAAACTGACTTTGAGTTAAATTGATGAATAGGAATGGTTTGCACGAATTTACGTTTCGAGTGTTTGGGATAAAACGAAAGTCGTCTAATGTTCTGTTATTTATTTATTTATTTATTTATTTATTTATTTATTTATTTATTTATTTATTTATTTATTTATTTATTTATTTTAACTGTTGCTGCAGGTTTTTCTTTAATGAATTAAAATAAATGTTTAAACTAAAGCATCTGATATTTATTTGATAACTATTATTATAGAACAATATTATTATAGCACTTTCGAGTAGTGCAAAAGATCTAGTCCTGCAGGTGGAGAAATAAGATATCCTGATCTGAACATCTTCCATCCTACCCCCACTCTCACCTTCAAATATTCCAGTAAACAAAGTTCAAACAGTTGCTTTAAAGAGTCCAAGACCTTCTGTTCTAACTCATGGCCGATATTCCACAGCACTGCATCTGGCGAAATATTTTTCCGCGTATTTTTTTCATTTCGAGATGGAGGGGGGTGGGGGGAGTTAACCTCGCCCGAACATCTTCCCCTGACCAGGTCCAAGTAGAAACGTAATTTCTGCAACTGTTCTGAGGTTACCTAAATCTGTCCAACTGGTTCATGTTAAATGGTGAAGTATTTAAAACCTATTTCCCCTTATCACCTTCATGATATATAGTTTGACATGGGTGAACATGGAGATAACCGTGTCTTGATATCCCTCTCAACTTTCCAAAGACCGAAAGATGTGCTACACATTCTAAGATTGTTTTAAGTGTATAACTGTCTGGTTTCGAGGCTTTCTGTTTCCTACTCAGTGGTCGATCTTTAATGGTATAGAATTCACTGAAACCTTCTTTTATTTTATTCACGTTTCCAATAAATTTTGACGTGGGATACCTGGCCTGGTTATCCCTTTCACCACGACACACGCCATGTCGGAATCTGAAAATGTGCTGTGGAGATTTCAAGTCTGTAATTCAGTGGTCACTGTTCAATAGGGGGTGCAGAGACCTGGTTATAGGCCTACTCACCCCCATAGAAAGAGAGAGAGGGAGAGAGAATGGCAAAGTCCGAAAATGTGCCGACCCGGCTTTAACACTGTCCCTGAGCAATTTGGTCAATATAATAATATAGTATTCAGTGGAACCCTTTACTTTGTATTCCTGCTTCCTAGACGTTTTTCATGGTGAGTATATCCAGGCCTGGTTATCTGTCCTTGCCCCTCTGCACCATTGCAAAGGTGCAAAAATGTACTGTGAAGCTTTTAAGACTGTTTCTAATTTAAATATATTTATGTACAGCATTGAATTGAACCTATCCTCTTTCCGTTTATTCACATTTTCTGTAGATTTTATTACAAAGAGAAAGTAAATATGATATTGAATGCATTAAAACATTTCAAAATTTGTTCTCAGTGTTAAAACGCTGAAATTTCTCACAGAAACTAAATAAATATTTAAATCTTTATACTGTTGTTGTTTTAGTTTTTTCACGCTTTTGTTCCCTGAGGATAGTGTGGGGTGTAGTGTCGTGTCGTAGGCCTTCTACGCCCCTGGGTTGGAATTAGGATAACGTCCCTGTGAGATATCAGGTGCAAAAATGGCATGATACTTCCAGAGAGTTAGCGGATATTGTCTTTGATCTTTTCATGAAAATAAAACTAACAAAAGTATAACCTATAACAGGTATAACAGTTCCATACACAATGATATTTTTAAAATAATGAAACCATACTAATTAAATAATCTGTGTGTTTCAAAAAAGGAAAAAAAAAACACGAAGTTATGCAGATATACCGCTGAACTGAAGGGCAGATATAAAAACGGTCTGGAATTGTAGAGTACAAGTTTTCAGGGTACCTCAGGCCGAGTCATACTAAATACATGTTACCTCCCTTGGATTATAAATTGCCTATACCACGAATAGATAAAAATAATTAAATGAACTCGTATTAGTTGTCATTTAAATACATAAAGAATTTATTTTGGAACGTAAACATAATATTTCCATCTTTTACCCAAAAAACACCGAAACAGCTACATTTTATTGACATTTTGAATTTTTATACGATATCTTCTACTTCTGCTGACCAGCTGCAACAGTTTCTGTGTTATAAGTCCCAATCTCTTTGTGATGGCGAATGAAACGTGCCAATACAATTTGACACATTTCACACGAACTGAATCTGAAGAAAATGTATTAATTATGAATCAGTCTATCAACCAACCGCGTGGACGTAGCAGACGAGGACTTGGGGGGGGGGGGGGGGGGGGGGGGGGGTGGCAGATAAAAAAAGATAAGTATTATTACTATTAAGTATTGAAAACATTTGCCAGAATTGGGGCTGGGCAGTGGAGCAGTTCTTGTTTACATATTTTTTGGTAAAGTAGGGCTCAGTAACCAATGCTTGTAGTGGGCAGCATAGGTGTAAACGATTGGCTAATCTTGACATTATGCATGTGTTGTGGGTATGATAAAGCCACAGATGCTGAAAATGACCTTAAACACACAAAAAAGTTAATCTGGAACAGCTTTCAATATGATTCTATCGAGATCACTGCCCCACGTGTACAGGTTACATGTACAAATGACATGTCAAATCATGAATTGCAGATAAAATAAAAAGTACATGTGACTTAAATTTATAAATTATATCTTCTCAATCTGGTTTAATTATTCCAACTGAAATGGTGTAATATAAATATAAAGTTCCCCTTCCCTCATAATGGAAGGATTATCAAAGATGAAGTGTTTTTTAAATGCGTTTTCTCATTTTCTGTCAGGGCAGTTTGAATATGATTTTCTGTATCTTTTCCAAGAACTGAGTCCTTCTGAATAAAATCTAGGAATTTGTTTTAAATATTTGGCTTCAAATTTTAAGAAAAATATATCAACTTTAATAACTGGCTGCTATATTGGTCCATATAATATTCCAGAAAATTCTGTCATGGAAAATCGAATCATTGATATGATTTTATTAACTCATATATATGCCAATTAATGCAAACTTCTTCACACACATATTGACATATAACACCCCATCTCTCAATTTTCCAACTACCAATTTGCCATGATATGTTCCCCCTGGATATCTTCCCCACGGGGGGAAGATAACCTAGGTTATCGCCCCCCCCCCCCACCCTGGATATCTTCCCCCACCCCCACCCCCCCCACCCCCCCACCTCAAAAATCAAATATGAAAAGAACTGAACAAAAAGATACACTGTTGTATAAAACCTTGTATTAAAGTGTATGTACAGAATTCTCCCATTATAAATACCCAAGACATGGAAATGTAACCCTCTGCACACTAATGCCATAATACCCCAATTTCAAGCAGCCAGATTTTCCCATAATTCAACTAAGAATTGAACCAATTCACTTTTGTTTGACAGAGCTCAGGGAGGGAGCTCTGTCAAACAAAACTGAATCAATTCAGTTCCAAGCTGGATTATATTTCGACATTGATCATTGTGCTGACAGGTTAAGTTCTTGTCATGAAAATCAGGAGCCTGAACAACATTCAAAATGTATCATAAGGCTGACAACAATAATTTCTGTATTACAACTGCTCGACCCCTTTAGCTGATTTTCTTTGATGCCAAAGTTGTGAAAGATAAAAAATACATTGCAGTTTCTGAATTGTTTTTCACAAATACACTGCTCGTCGTTGCTTGGTGGTTCTCCCCAGGTACTCCAGTTTCCTTCACCCGCAAAACTGTCATGGTCATGATTAGCCATTGTGCATAAGTAAATGACCTTAAACACCAATAAATAATTAAATAAATTCACAAATACAAATGTTTACACTGCCAAGTATTATTTAATGGTTTTACTTTAAGAATATAAGTTAGGTAAAAGGAGTTGTTTTCTATTTTTGTTTTGCCAATGGGTAAAATACCCAAATGATTTACATGAATCCAAGTCCGAGAACTTTTTGAAAATATATATCAATGCCTTTTAATGCTTCATATACTAAAGTCAAGTCAGCTAGCAAAACAAAAAGATTATTGCCATTAGCATTTTGAGAAATTGCCCAACTGGGCCAAGGCAATCATGAATCCGGAACCACTAACTGGTTGAGTGCTAGAAGCCACTATCAGGGCTTTAGAAAAATGAGAGTACCAGTGCAAAAGCTAGTATTTTCCTTAACTCATGTTACCTATTCAGTCAAACACAAATAAAAGTTTGTTTATATAAGTTTGTTTTATTACAAATTATTGGAGAGTGTCTTTGGGCACTCTCCATTAATTTGTAACAAAACAAATTTGAATAACAAATTCAGACCTGCAAAAATAATCCAGCCCTCAGCCAGTTAATCCCTTTATCGATGAGTTAGATTGAGTTATCCTGGCAAGGGGTTCACTGTAGATAATATACAGCAATGCTGATAACGGTATTCTTGCCAAATTGAAGATTATATTGTAAAGAATGATGATGAATGGCCAGAAATCTTAATACAGCTAGTTACCATTTGAATCAGTGTACACAATTTTAATCTTGTCTACCAATCTTCTTGGAATCCAAATCTCCAACACACATTGAAGGAATATTTATGATTTACCCTATAAAATCTTTTTGAATCCACCTTCAGTATTAAATCTTAACCTGCTGTGTATATTCAAAATATTTTTCAGCCAGTGTGAAGCAGTCATGACTAGATTGGAATGAAAATTCGTCCGGACTTTACTCAAGAAACCATGGGTCAAAAAAGTCCATTCAATTTACAGCAGGACAATTTGGTTAAATGGGCCCAAATTATAGGTACAGTACAGCCACCGTGGACTGATCACTTTCCACAGATGGGCAATATTTCCATGGACTCAGTAATATTAGATTCCAAATGTTAATTATCAAGCCAGAAAATAAGCGGACTATCATCTCCAAAATGAGGTCCCCAGAGGGTGAATTTGGTGATGCTACCCTGCACAGCAGGGTAGCATCACTAAATTTACCCTCTGTGAACCTCAATCTGAATCAAAGTCTTAAACCTAAACAAAAAGAGGTAAATTCACAAATACAAATGTTTACACTGCCAAGTATTATTTAATGGTTTTACTTTAAGAATATAAATTAGGTAAAAGGAGTTGTTTTCTATTTTTGTTTTTACAATGGGTAAAATCACCAAATGATTTACATGAATCCATGTCCGAGAACTTTTTGAAAATATATATCAATGCCTTTTAATGCTTCATATACTAAAGTCAAGTCAGCTAGCAAAAAGTTTATTGCCATTAGCACATTGGCCCACTGTTTGGGATAGTATCAGCAAATTCACCCTTTGGGTACCTCATTTTTCAAATGACAGATTGCTTATTTTCAGGCTTGCTAATTATAGGAATAATCATTAAAAATTTAATTAATGAATCAAGCATCAGGTATAACCCGGTGCTTCATTAATTGATGATGATGTTGATTTTTATTACCTGGTAAAATCATGCATGGACATCAGTGCCTATACATGGAGTACAGCCAATCTACGGCAACTGTGCTGTACATGTATTCCATTAGCAAGAGTATCTGCCAGCAACTCTCAAGGACTTCACCTCTCGCTATCACAGCTTTAACAAAAATCATTAATATCTCATATCCTTGCTATTATTTCAAGGAGATCTGTACTAGTGGCACTACATGCTTGAAAGTGAAGTAATTTTGTGAATTACTTGGTTTAATCTGTTGGCAAGAGCATTTCTATCCAGTGATTCAGATATCACTTTCCAAGAACTGCATTCATCTGCATAAAATTTAGGTATTTGTTTTAATTTTAAATATTAAATATTACTCTTGTTTTGGGCAAGATTTTTGGTCCCTCCTGAAATTTCTATTTTCTGAATCAATGGGCCAATTTGAACCAAATTTGGTATTCGGTATTATTGAGTCATAAGTACATGATTCATGCAAAAAAATAATTTCTGCATTGTGGTAGGAAACCCAGGAGTTGAAAATAGAAAAAAATTCAAACGCCCATATTTCCAAAACTGCATGGAACAAAGAACTTTTATTTGGTATGAAGCATCCTTTAGAACTAGTAGAATGAAATGATAAATGGCCAGTGGTTGTGTCATAGTGTACTTTAGAGGGAATAGAAAAAATGCTGAGTCAGCATATTTGCAAAAATGTTTTTAAAAAATCTTCTCCAGAACCATGGATCACAATCTTTTGAGAACCATGGATCACAATCTTTTTCTTTTTTTTTTTTTTTTTTTTTTTTTTTTTTTTTTGGGGGGGGGGGGGAGGGGGGGGGCAGGTTTTTTAAAATTAAGCCCCTTGTTTCATATTTGGGCTCAATACAGGAACCTAAATTTTAACTTGGTGCAATATGAGAAGTACTTCTTAAAGAATCTTTTTCACCTGAACCACCAATCGGAATCTTTTCATATTTGAAATACTGTATCCTTAGAGAGGTCAGAATTAAGTTTGTTCAAACCAAGTCCCTATCAGAGCCAAAATTTCAACTTTGCCTAATATGAGGAATAATCTTCAAAACTCATCTTCTCCAGAACCACTTGTCCGAATCCTTTGATATTTGCTATAGAGAACAGAAACAGAGGTCAGATTTTTAAAAAAATTCAAATCAAGAACCTGAATATTTAGGCTTTCCATGGGAGCCCAACTTTTGACCTTAGTGCAGTATGAGGAATAATCTTTGCAAATCTTCTTCTTCAGATCCATCAGTTAGACTCTTTTGATGTTTGGTATCCAGCATCCTTTTGTTTTTTTGGTGTTTTGGGTCATCTTCTCCAGAACAACTTGTCCGAATCCTTTGATATTTGCTATAGAGAACAGAAACAGAGGTCAGATTTTAAAAAAATTCAAATCAAGAACCTGAATATTTAGGCTTTCCATGGGAGCCCAACTTTTGACCTTAGTGCAGTATGAGGAATAATCTTTGCAAATCTTCTTCTTCAGATCCATCAGTTAGATTCTTTTGATGTTTGGTATCCAGCATCCTTTTGTTTTTGGGTTTTTTTGTGGGGGTGGGTGGGGGGCAGACTCATGTTTGTAAACATCAAGTCCATGGGTTAATATCTGGGCTCCTGATTGGAGCCCAAATCTTTAAAAAAATCTTCTTCTCCAGAGCCACTAGTCAGAATCTTTTGATGGTATGCAGCCTCCTTACAGGGGTCTGATTCAAGTTTGGTCAAATCAAGTCCCTTGGTTAATATTTGGGCTTTCTTTGGGAGCCAGAATTTTAACTCAATATGCAATACGGGGAGTAATCTTTAAAAATCTTCTTCAGATTCACCAGTCAAAATCTTTTGATATTTGGTATACAACATCATTACAGACAGATTCAAGTTTGTTCAAATCAAGAACCTAGGTTAATATTTGGTACACAGATATTTATGACTTTTTAAGTGCAGTATGAGGAATAGCCTTTACAAATCTTCTTCTTCAGATCCACAGGTCAGAATCTTTTGATATTTGATTTACAGCATCCTTGAGGAAGTCAGATTCAAGTTTGTTCAAACCAAGTCCCTCGATTAATGTTTGGGCTTTCTATGGGAGTCTGAATTTTCACTTAGTGCAATATGACAATTTTTTTAACATTCTTTTTCTCCAGAACCACGAGTCAGAAACTTTTGGTATATTGTATACAGCATACTTATGGGAGGCAGATTCACGTTTGTTCAAATCAAGTCCACCGTTTAATATTTGGGCCATCTATGGGAGCCCAAATTTTATCTTAGTGCATTTGAGGAATAATCTTTAAACATCCTCTTCTTCAGATCCACCAGTAACTACCTTTTGATGTATGGTGTACAGCATCCTTAGGAAGTCAGATTCAAGTTTGTTCAAATCAAATCTCTAGGTTAATATTTGGGCTCCCTAGTATGGGGGCTAGAATTTTAACTTTGTGCAATATGGGGAATATTCTTTAAAAATCTTCTTCTTGAGAACCAACAGCCAGAATCTTTTGATATTTGGTATACAACATCCTTATGGCAGATTTAGATTTATCCAAATCAAGTCCAGGGGTTAATATTTGGTCCCCCTAACGGAGCCCACATTTGAACTTGGTACAATATGAGAAATATTAATTAAAAATCTTCAGAACCCCTGTCAGAATATTTTGATAGATGAATTTTGGATCTGAAGTTTAACGTAGTCCAGTGTATGAGAAATAATTAGTCCCCCCACGGTTTTACCATGATGGGGACTTATGGATTGCATTCAGTGGCAGACTGTTGGACTTCTATGTTAGAGGTCCCGAGTTCGATCCCCGTCCGGGACGACCCGCGTTGTGTCCTTGGGCAAGGCACTTTATCCCGGTTGCCTACATGGGGGCACGACGACGCTGTGTACTAAGGCGCACTGCACGTCGATGATGCACATGTCTTCAACTGCTGTAACCCTGCTTGAGTGGAGCTTGACCAGAGTTAGAATGTTGAGGAGCTGACAGCTGCTCGTCGATGCTCGGAGGTTCTCTCTGGGTACGCCGGCTTCCTCAACCTGCAAAACTGTTATGGTCATGATTAGCCACTATGCATAAGTATGTGACCTTAAACACCAATAAATAAATATGAATAAATATATGGATTGCATTCTCTCTGTCCATCCATCCATCCATCTTACCTGTTACCAACTGTATCTCCGAAATGGTTGCATGTTGGCGTTTCAAATTTTCAACATTAATTAGACATTATGAAAATATGATGCAGATCAATTGTTTTCAAAAAAAAATTCACGATGGCCGACAAGTGGCCATTATTGTTGGAAATTGCATGTAATTAGTTTTCTGCCTAGAACTTCTAAATGACTTTAACGATTTTAATAATTTTTGATATGGAGGTGTATCAGCATAAGATAAAAAACATACCATACAGGTTTTTGCATAAATTATGCCATTTAGACGAACTTGAGCTTTTTTTCAGGCATTTTTGTATATATTATGTTGGTGTGTCCTGTTACCACCTGTATCGCAGAGACGCTTTGACACTTTTGTTTCAAATTTTCAGTTATGATCAGACATTTTGTAAAATTGATGCGCGTAAATATGTTGGGAACAAAATTCAAAATGTCCGACTGGCGGACATTTTTGTTGGAAATTGTGTGTAATTAATTTTCTGCCTTGAACTTCTAAACGACATTCCTCATTTCAATTAGTTTTGGAATGGAGGTGCAGCAGAATAAGATAAAAAACATCTACGGGTTTTTTCTCGTGCATAAACTATGCAAATTAGACAAACTTAAGCTTTTTTCAGGCATTTTTGAAAGTATTATGTTGATGTGTCCTGTTACCACCTGTATCGCAGAGACGCTTTGATGCTTTTGTTTCAAATTTTCTGCTATGATCAGACATTATGTAAAATTGATCCATGTCAATTATTTTTTAAATCAGGATGGCCGACTGGCGGACATTTTTGTTGAAAATTGTTTGTAATTAGTTTTCTGCCAAGAACTTCTAAACGACATTCCTGATTTCAATAATTTTTGGTATGGAGGTACGGGGTTTTTTCTCGCGCATTAAGTATGCAAATTAGATGAACTTGAGCTTTTTCGGGCATTTTTGTAAATATTATGTTGGTGTGCCCTGTTACCACCCATATCGCAGAGACGCTTTTGCCGCTTTTGTTTCAAATTTTCAGCAATAATCAGACATTGTATAAAATTGATGTCTGTAAAACATTTTTTTTTAAAATTCAAGATGGCCGGCAGAAGTCCATTTTAGTTGGGAATTGTGTGTAATTAGTTCCCTGTCAAGAACTTCTAAACGACATTCCTGATTTCAGTAATTTTTGTTATGAAGATGTAGCAACATAAGATAAATTACATATACTGGGTTTTTTTCCTCGTGCATAAATTACGCAAATTAGACTAACTTAAGCTTTTTTCAGGCATTTTTTATATATAATGTTGGTGTGTCCTGTTACCACCCGTATCGCAGAGATACTTTTGTTTCAAATTTTCAGCTATGATCAGACATTATGTAAAATTGATGCGTGTAAAAAAATTTGGAAAAAATTCAAGATGGCCGACTGGTGGACATTTTTGTTGGAAATTGTGTGTAATTAGTTATCTGCCTGGAACTTCTAAACGACATTCCTGATTTCAATAATTTTTGGTATGAAGGTGTAGCAGCATAAGATAAAAAAACATCAACAGGTTTTTTTTAGCGTGCATAAACTATGCAAATTAGACGAACTTAAGCTTTTTTCAGACATGTTTGTATATATTGTGCTGGTGTGTCCTGTCACCACCCGTATCACAGAGACGCTTTGATGCTTTTATTTCAAATTTTCAGCAATGACCAGACATTATATAAAATTGATGTGCGTAAAAATTTTCAGAAGAAAATATTCAGAATGGCCGACTGGCGGCCATTTTAGTTGTAAATTGTGTGTAATTAGTTCTCTGCCTAGAACTTTTAAACGAGATTCCTGATTTCAATAATTTTTGGTATGGAGGTGCAGCAGCATAAGATAAATAACATAGAGAGGTTTTTTTCTCGTGCATAAATTATGCAAATTAGACGAACTTAAGCTTTTTTCAGTCATATTTGTTTTTATTGTGTTGGTGTGTCCTGTTTTACCACCTGTATTTCAGAGACGCTTTGACGCTTTTATTTCAGATTCTCAGCATTGATCAGACATTATGTAAAATTGACGCACGTCATTTTTTTAGAAAAATATTCAAGACGGCCGACTGGCAGCCATTTTCATTGGAAATTGTGTGTAATTAGATTTATGCCTAGAACTTCTAAACGACATTTCCGATTTCAATAATTTGTGGTATGAAAGTGTGGCAGCATAAGATAAATAACATATCGTACAGGTTTTTCTCGTGCGTAAATTATGCAAATTAGATGAACTGAAACTTTTTTCATCCAGTTTTGAATCTATTATGTTGGTGTGTCCTGGTACCACCGCATCTCAGTGATGTTTTGGTCCTGTGCTTTCAATTTTCCTACATTTATCAGACATAAGTCCACAATTTGGTGACACCCCAACCGTGAGAGACTATTGTCTGATCGCTGGCGGTCGGCATTGCACTTGTTTTTTAACATCTGCTTCTTCAGATCTAATAGTCAAAATCCGGATGTGTGTGAGTGGGGAGGGGGGGGGGAGGGGGGGGGTTAGTTCAAGTTTGTTCAAGTTAAGTCCCCAGGTTGATATTTGGGCACCCTAATTTTGCTTTACTGGAAATCTGGCCAGTACGGGAGCTAGTCCAGCACGAGTTGTCTAGATTGGGTGGAGGGAGGCGTAGGATAGGCAGGTAATGGTCACATACTAATAGTAAATATCAGCGGTGGCGAGGTTGTCGATCACGAGTTGTCTAGATTTTTAGTCGAGCTGTGACGAAGTCAAACTCGACTTATTGTTTGGTGAATGGCGGGCGGGCGGGCGGGCGGGCGGGCGTAAACAATTGGTTTCCGGATGATAACTTGATAGTGGTTCAACTCACATTCATTAAACTTCATACGTAGGTTGGTCTTGGTGGGAGGAAGAACCCTATTGATTTTGGACATGCTACGTCGAAGGTCAAGGTCACAGTGACCTTGAACATAGTAAATCTTAAACAATTGGTTTCCGGATGATAACTTGATAATGGTTCAACTCACATTCATGAAACTTCATAGGTAGATTGGCCTTGGTGAGGGGAAGAACCCTATTGATTTTGGACTCGCTACGTCAAAGGTCAAGGTCACAGTGACCTTTAACATAGTATATCGCAACAATTGGTTTCCGGATGATAACTTGATAGTGGTTCAACCTAGAGTCATGAAACTTTATAGGTGTGTTGGCCTTGGTGCGAGGAAGAACCCTATTGATCTTGGACTCACCAGGTCAAAGGTCAAGGTCACAGTGACCTTGAACATAGTATATCGCAACAATTGGTTTTCGGATGATAACTTGATAGTGGTTCAACCTAGAGTCATGAAACTTCATAGGTGTGTTGGCCTTGGTGCGAGGAAGAACCCTATTGATCTTGGACTCACCAGGTCAAAGGTCAAGGTCACAGTGACCTTGAACATAGTATATCGCAACAATTGGTTTCCGGATGATAACTTGATAGTGGTTCAACCTAGAGTCATGAAACTTTACAGGCGTGTTGGCCTTGGTGCGAGGAAGAACCCTATTGATGTTGGACTCACCAGGTCAAAGGTCAAGGTCACAGTGACCTTGAACATAGTATATCGCAACAATTGGTTTCCGGATGAGAACTTGATAGTGGTTCAACCTAGAGTCATGAAACTTCATAGGTGTGTTGGCCTTGGTGCGAGGAAGAACCCTATTGACCTTGGACTCGCCAGGTCAAAGGTCAAGGTCACAACTCGACATTGGATCGGTGATCCTGAGCGGCATTTTTTTTTTTTTTTTTGGGGGGGGGGTCAAAGAATGATAACTTTATAATTGTGGACAAGCGTTCGAATTGTGAACGAACAAGTGGAATGAGGCGATTCAGTAGCCGGATTTTTTTGTTTTGTTGAAGTAAATTTGTGTTTTCCGTGAATCGGAAAGAAAATGTAGTCGTGGGTTTTAAGCCTGCAAATCTTTATACAGTGGCGTTGACGTGCCCTTTCTTTGCTGTGAATATATCTGGAGATCGAAGCCATATGCAGTTCTCAAATAAAAATATAACGTCTAGACATCATTTATTGGGATGATTTGAAGTTGTGTTTTCTGGAAACTAACATCAGCACACACGTCAGTTACAGTAGTGTGATCACAAAAGTAGCATCCTTCCCGATCTGTAATTCGGTCGCGATACACTTAAACCAGTGGGTCGAGATTTCATCAATAAAATATTGGTAAATCAAGATTAAATCAAGAAAACCGAATTGAAAATATTTTCTAAGATTCAATTATCTCGACTTTTTTCGACAAGTGTGATTCTACAGTATTGTGGGGAAGAAAGCAGACAGAAAATTTCGACCGGGTCGCGATCTAATCGCGATCCGTCCGAAATTCTCTGTCCACTTTTTGGACCACAGGACTGTAATGGAGGAGCCGACAGACTCAAACTTCCTGGTTATTAACCTAATGTTCTTTTGTCCAACACATTTTATTCGACTGAATGAATCCCCGTGAGAACCCGGGAAGTGGAACAGTGCTTGTTTATTGCGGTAAAAATGCTCAGCAATACTGGCAAAATATGACCCGGAGCCAACGCCTAGCGTAATCCTCTGTTGTGGGCAGTATAGGTATAAACGATCTGCTAAACTTGCTTCATACCTATGTTGCGGTGATGATATTGCCAAAGATGCTGAAAGTGACCTTAAACACCATTAAATAAGTTATTCGACTGAAACAAAGAACTACTACTCAGGAGTTAATACTGGAGCAAAAAAAACGGCGAATGCCATGCCTATGTAGGCTCCGAGCCCAGGGTGGCATTGGCATCGAATCCAGATAGGCCTGGGGTTGGTCATAGTCGTGCAGACTGGAGTTCATAATTAGAGGATTTATCAATTGACATCCATTTAACAACCATTGCTTTGGAATTGATATGACCTCCACCCCTCCCATCCATACTCTTAAACATAATTATTTTAATGGACCGTTTCAATATGTTAGATTATACTAATTGTTTGTTTATTGGGGTTTAATGACGATTTCAACAGCCAAGGTCACATCGCGTCCGAAGATTGTACTAATACAACAGAGAAAATAATTGGCAGGCGAATAGACAAGGTCATTTCCTATTTACCACTTTGAAGATTGGAATCTTCTCGATTCAGAAATTAGAGACGCGGCGAACCCGTAGATCATGGATTGTTCTGTAGTAAGGGGTCTCTGAGTGGAGAATTACCACGGGGAAGGGAGTAAATAAAAAACTTCTTGATGCAGTGCCCCCCTCTCTCTCTCTCTCTGGAGGCTTTTCGTGTGTTGTCTGCTAAAAATACTGATTGTCTGTCAACTTATTTAATCCTCTGCACACTTGTGTCAAAATACTGAATTTCAAGTTACATCTTCCCCATATTCCAACTAGGTATTTAACAAATTCAATCTCATTTGATAGGGCTCAGTCAAACAAGGCTGCTGTACTAGTTAAATTCCTAGTTGCATTTTAGGAAACAAAATCAGGTTTGAAATTTTGATCTTTGAAGATCAGTGTTCTAAATGAAGAGAGGCAAAGTAAAATATGTTTCTGCTGCGGCAGCAGAATATTTTACCTGAGTTAAGCGTGTGTATCCCCGATAGTTGAAGGTCGAGGGTCTTCACAGGGACAACAAATAATTTTTTCATGCACCTTGAGTACTCTTTTTTAAGGCAGCAGTACCCAGAGATGGCAGGTATATAACCAAATGACCTAAGGAATATCAGAGTGAGTGTACATGAACCAGCTTAAGGAATTTCGGGCATTTGACATTTTTCAGAAAACAGGCTGACAGTGTGCCGATGGTTAAGGAGAACAAACTATTTGTCTCCTGTTTTTGGCATCATTGGCGCGTTGGGGAAGGTTTAATGAGTCCCTAGACTAACATTGTCCTTTCTAAATTTTATCATGGATTGCATAAATGTTTTGCTGGGGGTGGGTCAGTCGGAGGGGGGTGGGTGGCTTAAAACATAGCTTATATAACCCCTCGTTGGAACTGGTTCAATCAGCTCCTTCCTAGGTGCCATAAACTATGTTTTGGAAGCAAAAATTGAAAAAATAATATAACTTGTGTATTAGATAAATATATCTTCGGGGTATTTTCCACGGACAATGTCAGCAATGTATCTGACGTGATGGCCATACCAACCCAGTACTGCTCACAAACACCACCATTCAATTTATTAGTATTTTTAAAATGCCTTCCTCCTGAACATAGTTATGCCCTCTTCAATGGAATGAACTCCAATAGAAAGAGAGGTTTTCGCCTAATATTATCTTGACCAAAGCGTCATTCCAATCTTATTGGCAATTAGCAGGAAGGTATTGAACATACTCTAGTCTCAAGATGTGAGTGAAGATTCCCTCGTTTGATTTGTCTCATCTACTGCCCTTAAAGTTGAGAAAATGCACATTTTGGCTCTGTATTTAACAAATTTGCTTAATCCTTTACTTAACATGAAAAGCAGACGACATTTGAAAAAGAAATTTTTGAATAACTAATTTTCTTTCATTTTTTTGTCTCAAAAACATAGGTTATGACCCCTCATTGGAACGAGCTCGTTCCAAAGAGGGGTCATAACCTATGTTTTTGAAACAAAAATGAGAAAAAATAATGAAAATTAACTGGCAATTTTTGTGAATGGCGGTGGCCGTTACGTTGGGTAAATGGTTAACCTGCAGTCAAAAATGAGCATTTCTCTCAACTTAGAGGTGCGTGAGTCCCAAACATCACTTCGTGTCTTGTATTCCTATCATGCCACTGAGGCACATAAGCCACCACTGATATATATATGCCCCTGTGTGAACAAGCCCCCCCCCCCCCCCCCCCCCATCCCCATTAGAAATGCTTCCTACACCCCTAGTTTAGTCATTCCAATTTTCACGTTCCAATAACAGCAACGCAATAATTAAGCCTGGCGTTGTTGTCTCTCTTGTGTGACATGTTGAAACCTGAAAATTATTCAGATTCAGAAATGCAATCCCAAACAAGCTTGAGGACGAAGGAATATTAATATGTCTGAATAATGCAACGTTGTTGAGGTGAGAAGTTCTGAGGTTCCGAGAAAGGTCTGCAGAAAATATCGAAAAGTCATCAAAGAAATTCCATAAAGCAATTTGCCAGTTTCTTGTCAGATTCGACAAATACTTGCCTGCAAAATGTTAGAAATTTCTAATCGGCATCAAAATGAAGATAATTTACAAAAGTAGTATAGAGGGATGACTCAATGGGTTTTTGGTGGACCTCGAGGTCCGACCCCGAAGTCATTGACCTCGATGCCCAAATCCGTTAGGCCGCCCTCTCCCCCTCCCCGCCCTGTATGTAGCCCATTTTAGGCGCGCCCCTCTCATCCCACCCTGTATGTACCTTATTTTTAGGTTATCCCTCCCGAAAGCCCATGTAGGGTCCAGCCCCAAAGCCCCTCCAAAAGGCCTAGGCTATGTATAGCCCAACACCCATTTAGCCTTTCCCCACATTGTTTTTGCTTTTTCTGTATCTGGGCTCCTCCTCCCCAAATCCCAGTTCCTCCCCACCAAAGCCCTTGTATGGGTTGTTCCTCCCCATCAAAGCCCTCACAAGGTTAGCCTAAAACTGGGGGCCCCAAACTGAGGCGTCCAATGAGTACTAACAAAGAGTTCCTCATCCCCTTCCCCACGTAAATTTCGAGTTCTGTTGGAGTTTCTAAGGTACAATGTTGTCAAGGACATGCACATGTAAATACATACAAACAAAAAGCGTAATTTGAAGGTTACCTGGAGTGACTAAACAGTTATGTAAGAAGATTACGATAAAGCCCATACTGGAACCTCTGATGTTATGTACAAACAAAGGGCTTTAGATATAAAGACTACCTGACCTGTTTCCTTTGTTTATAAGAAGCTTATGATGACAAAGACCATGTACTCTGTTTGATTATGTCATGTATAAGATAGTGTCACGCCGCAGGTGTTTGATTACGTAATATATAAGAGGCTTATAAGGGCACCTGGCATGTTTGATTATGTCATAGATAAGATAGTGTCATGCAGGCGTTCTCTGATTGGCCAAAACAACTGTTCAATCAGATCATGCCATGCAGTATTTTCTGCATGGTCAATAGATAAGTGAACTGGGAGATGACAATAAAAGGCAGGCGAGATTGGAAGTTTTCATCAATCTTCCAAAATCATCTGATCGAAAATAGTTTCAACACTTTGAGAAAAAGATGAAATCAGTAGTCAGATTTGGTTGTCAAGTTTGTGAGAAGACCTTCTTTGATCGTTGCAATAGGAATCGCCACCAGAGGATAGCTAAAAGTCCACATCAAACGACACACCCAGGATTCAATGACACCTACGAAGACTGGTATTGCCTTAGATGTGTTAGGATGGAAGAAGCTGAAAACGTTTTTGATGAGATCGACAGCAGAGTCACCGACCAAGAGATAGAGATGACAGAATCAAGAAAAAGAAAATCAGACACACCCATACCACATGGAAGGAAGAACCCAACGATTGAACTATGAAAGAGGCGCATGGCTCACGAATTGAACAGAACATAAGCGCATCTGGTAGAAAGACAAATACCTGGGGTCACCCCTTAACTTTGCTGTGGGTGTTATGTATCTCACGGCAGCCAGATACATCAAGATGTCTGCACAATGATGGACATGGAAGAGAGAATTGACAAACGCTTCGACATGGCGCTGAATAGAGTCGACATAGAGCAAGTCAAAACATTATGGCTAGAGAATATGAAGAACACAATAACCGAACCACAGATTTGGGAGTTTGCACCCATAATTGCCAGTGAACCGGAAAAGGACACCATTCGCAAGATGATAGTAGAGAACACCTCCACAAAATGATGAAGATAAACAAGACGACAAGGGACGACAAGACCGACGACAAAACGGCCCTTTTCAGGGCCAACCAAATTCTTAAAAAGAGAATCTTTTATCACACTGCACACGTTACCCATCTCCCCCAATAGTTTAAACCCAATTCTCTCATTATACTCGATAATCTGATGTTACAAACAGATGAACGTGTCGCGTGTTTGTTTACGCAACAATCACATCATTGAAACATCATGGTCAAAACAGGTATCCAGTGAGAACATGGCAGTGTCTGATTGGTCAAAACAGGTATCCAATGAGAACATGGCGGTCTCTGATTGGTCAAAACAGTTGTCCAATCAGATCATACCACACGTCGGTACTTTCTACATGGCCAATAGATAAGTGTGTTGTAAGATAATGCCACGCAGGCATTCACTGATTGGCCAAAACAACTGTCCAATGAGATCATGCCATGCTGTATTTTATGCGTGGCCAATAGATAAGTGATCCGGTGTGGGGCAATAAAAGTCAAGCGCGACTGAAGGTTTTCATCAATCTTTCAAAATCATTTAAATACATGCACATCGGTTTTAAACATGTGCACATCGGTTTTACATATGGGCTCATCGGTTTTAAAGCACATTGTGAATTTTCACATAAGCACTTACAAGTATTTGAGGCTACATTGAGGCTACATTGAGGCTACATCGGGGCTACATCGAGGCTAAATCGATACTACTATACTACTTATTTGCATTCTAAAGTGATCATTGATCATGTATTTACTTACTAAAGTGATCATTGGTCACTTATTTACATACTAAAGTGATCATTTGATCACTTATTTACATGCTAAAGTGATCATTTTGATGACTTATTTACTTATAAAAGTGATCAATGATCACTTTAGTAAGTAAATAAGTGATCAATGTAGCCTCAATGTAGCCTCAAATACTCGTATGTGCTTATGTGAAAATGCACAATGTGCTTTAAAACCAATGTGCTCATATGAAAAACCGATGTGCACATGTTTAAAGCCGACGTCCGCGTATTTAAATAATTTTGAAAGATTGATGAAAACCTTCAGTCTCACTTGCCTTTTATTGTCACGAACTGGATCACTTATCTATTGGCCACATAAAAAATACTGCATGGCATGATCTAATTGGACAGTTGTTTTGGCCAATCAGCGAATGCCTGCGTGGCATTATCTTACAACACACTTATCTATTGGTCATGCAGAAAGTACCGATGTTTGGTATGATCTGATTCGATACCTGTTTTGACCAATCAGCCACCGCCATGTTCTCATTGGATACCTGTTTTGACCAATCAATGTAGCCTCAATGTAGCCTCAAATACCTGTATGTGCTTATGTGAAAATTCACAATGTGCTTTAAAACTTTAAAACCAATGTGCCCATATGTAAAACCGATGTGCACATGTTTAAAACCGGTGTGCATGTATTTAACTGATTTTGAAAGAATGATAAAAACTTTCAGTCTCGATTGCCTTTTATTGTCACACACTGGTTCACTTATCTATTGGCCACACAGAAAATACTGCATGGCACGATCTGATTGGACAGTTGTTTTGGTCAATCAGAGAATGCTTGCGTGGGATTATTTTACAACACATTTATCTATTGGACATGTAGAAAGTACCGACGTGTGGTATGATCTGACTCGATACCTGTTTTGACCAATCAGACACTGCCATGTTCTCATTGGACACCTGTTTTGACCAATCAGACACTGCTGCGATCTTACTCAAAATCTTGCGATGTTACACGGTCGTATCTATGACATAATCAAACAGAGTACATGGTCTTTATCATCATAAGCTTCTTATAAACAAAGGAAACAGGCCATGTAGTCTTTATATCTAAAGCTTTTTGTATGTACATAACATCAGATGTTCCAGTATGGGCTTTATCGTAATCTTCTTGCATAACTGTTTAGTCACTCCAGGTAACCTTCAAATTAATCTTTTTGTTTGTATGTATTTACATGGACATGTCATTGACAACATTGTACCTTAGACACTCCAAAAGAGCTCGAAATTTACGTGGGGAGGGGGAGGGGGAGGGAGGAACTCTTTGTTAGTACTCATAGGGATGCCTCAGTTTGGGACCCCCCCCCCCCCCCCAAGCTTTATGCTAGCCTTGGGAGGAATTTGATGGGGAGGAACAGCCCATACAAGGGCTTTGGTGGGGGAGGAACTGGGCTTTGGGGAGGGGGAGCCCACATACAGGAAAAGCCAAAACAATGTGAGGAAAGCCTAAATGGGTGTTGGGCTCTACATAGCCTGGGCCTTTTGGAGGGGCTTTGGGGCTGGACCCTACATGGGCTTTCGGGAGGGATAGCCTAAACATAAAATTAAATATACACAAAATATACATCAAAATCAAGATTGAGATGTATAGAACACGCAACACATGTGTAATCAACTCATAGAGTCGACTGAAGACACCACTGGCTCCTGGAATTCTGCTACCGTATTCGCACCAGAACTGATAATTTAATAATATTTCACAAAAACAACTCGTTGCCAAATGTGCTTTACATATCCAGGAACAAAGCTAGGGGAAAGAGCTACGTGGGGGTAAATTCCAAAGCCTTTGCTTTTGTTTACGTATGAATATACTTTCGATTTTCGGTCAACGTCGTCGGACGGAAAAAGCATGTAAAACAACGCCGTGTAAAATCAAATAATGAAAAAGATCGCCTTCATACAGTATACTGTTATTAGATAGAGATTGCACAGTTGCCATATTCAACGCAAGGTAACATGATACCTGTTGAAATTTCTGAGAATTACGATTTTGTTTTTCGATGGAAATTCGTGGTATCGAGTGATTTGCGCATGTCTGTCGAGCATAGAAACCATCTTCAATAAAAAATTCAGACAGTGTTGCCCTTTTCCCAAATGCAGTCCTACCGCTGTATTTGAAAGTGTTTTGAATGCCTAGCTTTGTTCTTGGATATATGAAGCACATTTGGCCACAAGTTGTTCTGATGAAATATTATTTTATTATCAGTTCTGGTGCGAATACGGTAGCAGACTTCCAGGAACCAGTGGTGCCTACAGTCGACTCTGTGAGTTGATTACATATGTGTTTCGTGTTCTATACATCCCAACCTTCATTTTGATGTATAATTTGTGTATATTTAATTTGAATTTAAGGAATAGGAGAGGTGTGAATTTTCAAAATAAACAAAATTTCATTACTTGTATAGGCCCTTAACATAATAATTCATCCTACATCAGTACAGTGTCATTATATGGTCGACATCATATTTAATATGTTATGTGGATCACTTTATATTTTCAATCCGAAGTCTTGACAGTAATAAAGTTTCAACTTCATTTTCTACTGACTTTCTCGGTGGCGATTTTGGAAGACACTGGCTGGCTGAAAAACATTTATTTGTTAATGCTAGATTACAAAATAACTTTTTTCTAAAATTGTCTATTTACTCCAAACAAGTTTGGTCAGACCCACATTCTTCCCCCTACCAATTCATGTCACCTTCAGCATCTCTGGCTAAATTATGACAACCTGTCTAGTTGTTTTCGTGTTGTCTGTTTTGAGGACTCGCGACATGGTTACGGTATCGATCAAAGTAACGTGCTGGGCAACCAAAAGGAGACTTCTCTTTATTCGTTCAGCAGGCCCGGGTATTTCATGCGAGATTTATATAAGTTACATTCTGTCAGTCCGGTGCATTTTATGCAAATTGACATTCTAGGTTCGTACGTTCATACAGGATACTCCTAACTGGGGCCTGACTACATTAACTCTTTACCCAACGTAACGGACAAAACCGGCCAGCGTTATTCACAAAAATCACCATTCAATTTTGATTATTTTTTTTATTTTTTGCCTCAAAAGCATAGCTTATGGCGCCTCATTGAAACGATCTAGTTGAGCTCGTTCCAATGAAAGGTCATAAGCTATGTTTTGACGCAAAAAAAATAGCTGTTCAAGAATTTTATTTGCAAGTGTCGTCTGCCTTTCGTGTTATGTAAAGGGTTAACGCTGTTATGCATATGGTTAATCGTTAAAGAAACAATTATAACTAAAAGATTAGTCGCTTCGAGCCTAGGTGGGCCTAGGGTTGGGGAAACAGGAGTTCATAATTAGAGGATTAATCAAGTGACATCTATTCAACAACCATTGCTTTGAAAGTGACATGATCGCACCCTGCTACCAAAACCCTTGTACATAAACATTTTAATGGACTGCTTCAGTAGGTTAGATTGTACCGTTTGTTTATTGAGATTTGATGACAATCCCAACAGCCAGGATCACATCATATCAGAAGATTGTACCAATATAACAGGGAAAATAATTGACAGGCGAATCGACCAAATGTTTGCTGTTTTCATCTTTGAAGATTGAGATTTTCTCGATTCAGAAATGGAGAGAAATGGTTGATCGTGCATTTTTCTGTGGTAACTTCGGGGTGGGAGTGGAGAATTGCCACAGGAGAGGTGGTAAATAATTAAAACACCTTGATCCAATGTCCTTCTCCCTGTGGGGGGAGGGGGGGAGGGGGGGGGGGGGGGCTTTTCACGTGTTGTGTGCAGAAAATACTGATTGGTCTGCCAACTCATTTAACCCTTTGCCCAACGAATCGGACACATCAGTGCTCGTAATGTGCAAATTCAGCAGCTGAAAAAATATTATTTTTCAAAAAACTTCAACAAAACCATACCATGTGACCCCTCTTTGGAACGAGCTCGTTCCAATGAGGGGTCACATGATATGGTTTTGTTGAAATTTTGTGAAAAATTTAAAAAATGTTTTTTTAAAATAATATATTTTGATATCGTCTGCGTTGGGTAAAGGGTTAACCCTCAGTACACAAGTTTGAAAATACCGAATTTGAAATTATATTTTTCCCATTTTGCAATCAGGTGTTTAACAAATTTAATCTTATATGATGCAGTTCAGTCAAACAAAGATGTACTGGATAAATTCGTAGTTGTGTTAAGGGAAAAAATCAAGTTTAAATTTTGATATTTGGACATCAGTGTCCAGGAGTGTAACCATCTAAATGAAGTTGGGGAAAGAAATATATGTTTCTGCTCAATCTGCTGTTTCACTTCACTTTATGCTGGGTTATGGGTGTGGATTCCCGATACGTGAAGATCCAGGTTCTTCCCCTGGGCAACAAATGATCTTTTCGTGAACTTTGAGGTTTGTTTTGAAGGCGGAAGTACCCAGAGAGTAGAGGTATAACCATAGCCAAACTACTTAAGAACTATCAGGGTGAGAGCACATGAACTAGCTTCAGGAGATTCGGGCATTTGATAATTTTCAGAAAAAGGCTGACAATGTGAAGAAGAACAAACTATTTACCCCCTGTTTGGCTTCATTGGCATGATTTACAAGAGGGTATCTTCTGGGTGCTTTCTAAGAACTCCTGACAGTTATCGTGTACAGCTTTCAAAGAGATATTGAATCGATCTTGTTCACACTATCCAGCATTTACCTATCTTAACCACAATGTCCGGCCATCGGTATTCACAAAACTCATCATTCAAATTTTGTTGTTGTTTTTTTCTGAGTTTTTTTGTTTGTTTTTTTTTACCAATTTTTCCCCAGAAACGTAGCATATGAACTCTCGTTGGAACGCGTTTGTTCCACTGACGAGTCCTAAGCTATGTTTTTTTAGGCAAAATGAGAGAAATTATTTAATTATTCAAGAATACAGTTTCGTCTTCTCGTCGTGTTGGGAGAAGGGTCATTGAGTCCTTAGACTCACATTTACCTTTTTGAAGTTTATTATGGATTGCATAAATGTTTTCTTGGGTGTTGAGATGGGGGAAGTTGCGTTACTTTCTTCTCGGCATTCTCAGTTTTCCACGGGAAGATATGCCGTGATGTTTTCTTTGTCAAGTTTGATTTGAATATTTCTCCTTAATGATATTTGGAGTTATATCCCTTCGAAGTTCAACTGAGTTGCTGAAGGTATGCATTTTTACACATTCAGTGTTTGGCAGTTTTCTTGTGACTCGCATTGTTCCAAATTACTTTTTCATTGCCGCACACTCGTTAACTACCCACCTGTAAACCCATGTATACCCTTAACTTTCACCTCTAGATATTGGCAACAGATCCCCAGAAGGAGAAGCAGTTCTTGCTGTGGTGTTGAACAAATTCCGTTTTACTGGTAAATGGGACCAGTAATCAGCGTATGGGGTGGAAGTCATCTGCTGTGGGCAACACTGGCTCAATGGATAAGAACAAGGGGGGGGGGGATCCACAACTAAGACCCTGTAACCTATGGTTCTAAGCAAAAACACAAATGTAAAATATCGGAAACAGGTGCCGATTACGAAAATGGCAGCGTTTTTGTCTTCCATCAGGCAGCATTTCTGTGGCTTGGTGTGCGCCGTTGTTGCCCAAATGAGGCCAATCTGAAAATCAAGAACAGATGTTTGAACAACTAACAATTTTCCTTTTTTCGTCTTCTGCCTTAAAACGTAGCTGATAACCCCTCGTTGGAACTGGCTCAACCAGATCCTTCCACCGAAGTGCCACATACTATGTTTTGGAGGCAAAAATTTAAAAAAACATAGTATAACTTGTGTATTATTTAAATATATCTTCGATGGTATTATCCACGGACAATGTCAACCCCGTACCTGACGTAATGATCATATCCACCCAGTTCTACTCACAAACATTACCATTCAAATTTTATTATTTTAAAACTGTCTTCCTCCTAAACATAGCTTATGTCCCCTTCATTGGAATGAACTCCAAGAGTAAGAGAGATTTTAAGTCAGCATTATCTTCTCTAAACCGTCATTGTAATATTAGTGTGAATTGGCAGGAAGGGGTTGTCATACTCTAGTCTCATGATGTGGCTGAAGATTCCCTCGTCGTTTAATTTGTCTCAAGTGCGACCTTTAAAAGTTGAGAAAAATGCACAATTTGGCTGTGTGCATTTCTATCAACGTAGTTGCGTGTACAAAACATTGCTTCGTGTGTGTAGGCCCTATTGTATTCCTACCATACCACTGAGACACACGAGCCACCACTGATATTTATATATATGCCCTTGTGTGTGAACGTGCCCACCCACCCCTCTCCCGTTAGAAATGCTTCCTACACCCATAGTTTAGTCATTCCGATTTTCACCATCCGATAACAGCAAAGGGTCATTTGCAATACATAAGCCTGCATTTTTGTCTCTCTCTTGTGACGCACTAAAACCATGATAAATTATTCCAGTTCAGAAATGCAATAACAAACAAGCTTGAACACGAAGGAATATTAAAATGGCTGAATAATGCAACGTTATTCTGAGGTTCCGAGAAAGGTCTGTAGAAAATATCGAAAAGTCATCAAAGAAATTCCATAAAGCAGTTTTCCAGGTTCTTGTCAGATTCGACAAATACTTGCCTGCAAAAGATTAGAAATTTCAAATCGGCAGAAAAATGAAGGATAATTCACAAGCACTTGCTAAAGTTAAATATAAGTTCCTGAATCACACAATAACGAATTCCATAGCTCAGTGGTAGCGAGAAGAGTTGGAGATCTCATGGTACTGGGATCGAAACCCACTAGCGCAGTTTTTGCGTGAAAGTGGCAAAAAACGCAAAAAGGACCAAAACAAGACACTTAATTAAGCTTCCTTTTCCACCATCCTTACTCACCTGTCGTCTCTTTTTCTCCACTTACCTTTCACCTACCTTACCTGTTCAACACCCTCTACTTTCCTTTTTCTTTCACCTACCTTACTTGCTCGACACCCGCCTCTTGCCGACTGTTTGTATGCATACTTGCATTACATTTTTTATGTTCTGTTTAGTGGTTTATTTGTGTTATTATGTTTTTATTTGTTTCAGTTTATCAACGAATTTAGTTTGCCTCTGTTGAGGCTCGAACCGTTGCCGGCGCGTTTAGAAGTCGATTTTTTTATTACATAAAAACCAAATTTTACAATATAACTCTGTACAATAATTTCAACATAAAAATATATATATAATATATAATACATATATGATCCGCACTGACAAATGATCATCTCGCCGACACACAATCACACCCTGGCACATGTTCCCAACCCCTTGAAAGTTGGGCTGACGTGTAAACCCAACAATCAGCAGAACCCTCCCAATATGAAAGCAACAACACCAATAATAGTAAAATAATGAAAAGATGAAAAAACATATATGATCCGCACTGACAAATGATCATCTCGCCCACACGCAATCACACCCTGGCACATGTTCCCAACCCCCTGAAGGTTGGGCTGTCGTGTAAACCCAACAATCAGCAGAACCCTCCCAATATGAAAGCAACAACACCAATAATAGTAAAATAATGAAAAGATGAAAAATAATTAGATGATAAAAATTATACAAACAATATATGAAGAATCTAGCGATCAAAAAGAATATCAGTACTTAATACTATAAAACAATGGTCTATTATATTTTGGTAGCATTTCACCAACACTCATCTAATGACTGGAAGAAAACTGAACCCAACCCTAAATAATTCCACAATGCATTACAGAAACACTTGTCTAATGACAGGGTATTGACTTAACACAACCCCTAATAATCCTCCGCTGTATTACAGCAACACCCAATCCCTAACCCCCCCCCCCCCCCCCCCCGTTGCATTTTAACAACACCCGTCTGATTATCAAACCCTAAAAGCTATAATACATTGATATAAATTGTATAGGTACGCGGTTTCTGAGGGTCGTTCAACTATTGATGTTTTGTTCAGTTTGAATTTTTCGTTGCAGTTAGCTCCCTTGATATTATCCAGAATTTGAACTTTGAGGAAGTGAAAGTAATAAATCTTGTCAAAATGCAGAAATAAATGCCTATATAAGAAGAAACATTCATTTAAGCGATAGAAAAAGCTTTCGTTTTTATCTGTAAACATTTACTACGTTGTAATTGTAAAGTGGTATTAAAGAGACTGCAAAACCGTTTTCTATTACAAATTCACAAAAACGACACGGTGAGATTCGAACTCACGTCGAGTGAGAACACGAAATCTGCACAATTTTTTATACGCCCATTTTGAAAAAAATGGTCGTATTATGGTATACCGTTGTCCGTCTTTCTGTCTGTCTGTCTGTCTGTCCGTCTGTCCAGACCACCGCAGAGGACCTTGCGATGTGACCGTCCGTGTACGGTCGTTACTTGTGAGGTTGTGGAATAAAACCGTTAGGACACTAGCCACTTCTGAGGTTTTTTTCAGCTTGCGAGGTGCGAAAAACCCACTGATGAGTTGCGCAATTTTCCCCATACCTAACACTAAAATCACCTCACAAGTACATCTGCGGTAGAACGTCCGTCCGTCCGTCCACACGTCGTACAATAACTCGAAAACGCTTCGAGCAATTTTTGTGATTTTTTGGTGGAAAGTATATGTTGATGGAAGGAAGCTCCCTTTCGATTTGTGTCACTGTCCGATTTGTCATTCCAGAGTTATGGGACTTTATTTGTCAAAATATAGGTAATTTTCCACATGTCGGACAATAACTTGAAAATGCTTTGAGCAATTTTCATGATTTTTTGGTGGCAAGTATATGTTGATGGTAGGAATCTTCCTTTCTATTTGTGTCGCCATCCGATATGTCACTCCAGAGTTATGGGACTTTTCTCTTGAAGTTATGATCTCTATAGACATAAGATATATACATGAAGTTCAAATAATTGATTTCCAAATTAATGAACACAGTATGTTGTTGGTTATGATTATTGTACAAGAAAGAATATATAAAAAAAACCCGACAAGTACACATGTATACTCATATTGTGTGCTTCCCTCTTGTAATTAATAACGGGCGTATCATGCGCTCATGGCGCAGCTGTTTATTATAAGTTTCACCGTCGTCACCCAGCCAACTGAGTTACAGAAATCGCTGTCGTTTTATGTCAGAAGTCCAACTTTGGAATCACAATTCAGCATGTGCATCGATCGATCGATCGGTAATTTGACTTTGTTGTTTTTAATTATATAAAATTATATGCCAACAACAATTCCACCCATTAATATAACAACAAAATAGTTGGCTCATTGAAGGAGATAAAAATAAAATTTTGAGTGCAGTTTGATCCGCGCCTGGCAATAACACAAGAATTAACACCTAAGAACATAATCCTCCGCCAACTGAGTCAAGGAGATCCGACGAAATTTAGAGGCTCTCCTGGTATCCATTTAATGCCAAATGTGTTACGAAACAGTCTGTTTTATTAATCTTTCACTCGAAAAAGCATTCGACTCTATTTTAAAACTGAGTAATGGAGAAACTGTGTGTCGTTGAGAAACAGGCAGATGGTCAAGAAAAAACTGACGTGGACACGCAAGAGAAATAGTTTTGAATTTTCTGTGGATTCGAAACGGGGTCCACTGGAATCGATTTTGAATTTTACGAAGGTTGACTGTCGTCCATTCGGCTATTCAAATGGGACAAAATTATTTCAATTTTTCGAAGTGATGTGTTCCGTTTCTTGAACTGCTACAAAGAAACAAAAACATCGGAATCAGTTCAAAACACAGGCATTATTTGTGGTTTACCAAAGACGCTTTTCATTCAACAACATTATTAATAACCCAGGTGGAAACAAGTCAGGAGGAGCAGTTCCGATTTATGTGTGTGAATTCGAAGGCTTAGGTTATTACGAGCAAACAGCAGAACTGAGGTGCTCACGGAAACCTAGCTCACAATTCCACGAGCTCGGTTTGTTCTTGTGAGGGAACACAGTAGCTTTTGAATGAAAAAAAAATCTTCTGAGTTTTAATGCCAGCCATGCCCCACTGTGAATGGTGCATGGCTGGATAGTAAAGTAGCATTCGGAATAGTTATTGATCTGTCTTCAAATTCATAAGCAAGCAGATTCGACCCACGACTCGCATCCGTTCAAAACATGACATACTTGGACAATTAAACAAAACATGAGACGCATCTCTTGCACGTTCATCACGCATTCGTGGAACCATGAGTTTTTCTATTACTTTCATGTGGTAACTTCACACATTAGAAAAGCCTGTTAGACTTGATATAATAAAAGAAAAGTTAGAGATCATATTATCTGCGATTGCAGTTACTTGTGTGATATCGATGTCAACAGATTTATTCTGCTGGAAATTCATTTTTACAGTTTCTATAAGTGACATGCATCCATTGTTTTCTTTTTGAGTTTTTCCCGTCTTTCCTTTCATTTACTAACCGATTTCAAAAGTCATGCACAATCAGCTGCAGATTGACAATTTGGCCCCATCCCTCCATCGACTGAACTCAACATTATGATTCATCCCATAAGGCTAAAAAAAATGTTTTGATTCTCAGGCCCTCCCTCGTTGGATTTGAACCTCCTTATTAGACATTTTTATTACGTCATGTTTTTTAAAGAATTTGTGAAAACTTGGAATGGTCATTTTTTCACATTTCTCGACAAAAAATTATTTAGCTGTGTTTGCAGTAAATTGTTTTTTCCTGTTCCAGTTTATGGGAGAGTGCCCAGAGGCACTCTCCCATAAACTGTAACAAGGCAAATTCTGATATACTGGATCATGATTTAATTATTTATTTATTTGCTGGTGATTAAGGTCATATATTTCTGCACAATGGCTAATAATGGCCGCAGCACCGATATAAACTCAAGTTTAACCAATCATTTAGAGCCATGTTTCCCATTTTAAAGGACTCCTACCCCAAGCATTGGTTACTGGGGCCTATTCTAATGGATCATGATGCGTGACAAATCTATACCATTAAAAAGAACAATAAAATACAAATCCTTTTAGCTGTTGTTACGGCAGTTAGTTATAAAAGGTATACTATAATTACACTAAAATACAACCTTTTCTCTTTTTCAAGTGGAAAGACAGCAAAAAGATTTACTGAGTATACTCAACCCTTTACACGAAAAAAAAATAAAAATAAAATCCTCCCTCCCTCACTGATTTGAAAAAAAAAATCCCTAAGAATCAATTCATTTTTGTTATTTGGCCTAACAGTACAGTGTCATTATATGGTCGGCTTCCCATTTATATTATGCGGATCACTTGATATTTTCAAACCGAAGCCTTTATAATTATAAAGTTTCAATTTTGTATCCTCTGACTTCTTCAGTGGCGATTTCCGAAGACATTGGTGGGCTGAGAAACCATTATTTGTTATTGCGAGATTACAAAATAAAGTGTTTCAAAAATGTTTATTTACCCCCAAAAAGTTTGCTCAGACCTACATTCACCCCCCCCCCCCCCCCCCCCCCCCACCCATTCATGTCGATTTCAGCATCTCGGATTACATTTTGACAACCTGCGTATAAATTGGCTGTGTAGTTGTTTTCGCGTTGTCTTTTTTGAGGACTCGCTACCTGGTTACAGTACAAGTTAAAGTAACGTGGTGGATAACCAAAAGGAAACTTCTCTTTATTCGCTCATCAGGCAAGAGTATTTCATGTGGGATTTGAACTTTTGAACTTTTATTTCAAATAATAAACAAATAATTACATTTTGCTGAGACAATAACAATTGATTGTGCATATTGTGATTATGATGATAATGATGATGTGAATGGAATGGTGATGATAATTGTGATAGTTAATATAATAATGCCTAATGAGAGACTATCAATGTTGGATGCTAATTATTCTTCAGATAAAGATAACGAAGCTGTCGTTTTTGGATAAAGATAATGAAACTGTGTGTTCTTTTATCTTTAGTTAAAAGAAGAATAACTGCGTTGTATGAGGTTTTCGGAACATTGCAATTTAATCAACTCTTTACCCGCTGCTGGCGTATATTCCTGCATGAACATATAATCTCTTACCGCAAGAATAAGTAAAATTTGGGCATTTTTAATTAAATTTATCCCTCTGTAAATTAAATCAAGGTTTTCACCAATGATTTCTTGAGTTAAATTACCAAAAAGATTTTCAGCAAATCCAGTCATGGCTGCATTACTGCAGCCATGACTAGATTTGATAAAAATATTTTTCTTTAAAATACTCACCGGGTTAAGAGTTAAATTTTGAGCAGCTAACATTAATGGGACAGAATAAGATTTGTATAGGCCTAAGTTACATTCTGTCAATCCAGTGCATGTATGCATATTTACAGTCTGAGTTAATACGTAATACTTCTGTCTGGGTGTTGACTACATTAAAGCTGTTGTGCATATTATGCTTCAAATTAACACCGGCGATTAACGTTAAATAAACGGTTTTAACTAAACGATTAGCCGATTATTAGATTCCCTTACCCTTCAGCACTACCCACAACTATTCTGCAGTTGTTCCTACAACCTTTTTCGACTTTTCGTGTCTACTATTCCTATATAGGTGTGGTATGTGAAAATAAATCCAGTTTATATATCACCTAGTATCGTGTTCATGATCACCAAAGATGATGAGATGCTGACAAATAAAATTTAGGAATTCAAAGTGCTTGTGCTTTGTCCTTGAACAAGTCCTTAACCCCATTTGCATTGGTGGCTGGAGGGACACACACTTTGCTTTGGTTCACGGTGGAGTGGTTTCTATGCATTCAGCAGGAGATGATCAAGGAATTGTGATAAAACTGTGGGGCACGAAAGTCGTTTAGTGCAGCTAAAGTGAGCCTTTCATTGACAAGTTGCATTGTACACCATGTCATTGTACCAAAATACTCTAGTATACCAGGCTATTCGTCTCGTATACTTGGGTTGTTTAGGGGACGGTGCTTGATGTGCTATGGTACCTTTTTATAAGGAAAGACTGGTGCACGAAAGACCTCGGACCTTTGCAAATGCGGTTATCGGCAATGGAAGCTGTTGAGACTTGAACTGTGTTTGTAAGTTTTGATGTCAACTTTACAATGTGAACACGCAGTTTAAACCTTAACCCTAAGATTATTGTTTTATAGTAATTACTTCCGTATATGCATTTATGCAGCTGAAGATGACTTAACGGTGTTTCTGTATCAATGTACAGGCAGGCGACACTGATATGAAAACATTGTCAAGATAACTTGCTTCACATTTTTGTTGTCGGATATTCTGTTTGTCTCCACCACCAAACACACAACATCCTGAAGAAAAAGTCGTTTACGTCTCTTGCACTTGTTACCAAAAAGAAATACAAAATTCTCAAAATACGTAACGTTCTTTTAATGGCTGTTGTATTGTCAGTGTATTTATTTCGACGCACTCAAAATATGAGCGAAATTGCACAACAATGTAGCCACGACGCCGTCCATATTGCACTGTTTAATTTTAACGGCTCACACAATATCACTCTTACTGTTTTCTTTTATTTATGTTCTAGTTATTAAATTAAAAATGACACATGCAACCAGGGATGTTTTCGAGCTGTGCACTCTCTGGATTCAAACTGTACTCCCACCCCTCCCCGAGTGAGAGTTTTCCAAATGCCACCTCTAAATTTCCACCTGCCGAAGATATCCGAATGCACCCTCTTCTCTTGTGTTCGGTTCGGTTTCAAGAGTTGGAATTCATCTCTTGAGTGCAACAAGGTGCCATATGCCGAACATATTCATTCCATTTCAGGGGCGGACTGGACCAAGAAAGGTTTCCGGGGAATCCACCAAAGCGCCTCCTTGTATCTGAGCAATCAATGGTAGCAGTCCACATAGAGGACATTTCGATTTTTTGTATCATCTTCAGCGATCATTCGACAAAAAAGGTTCTCCAGGGAGGGGAGAGGGGGGCATCGGTAAGACCATAGTTCGGCCCCAATCGGAGAAATTTTTGATTTTTGAAATTGAAGGAACGCTGGTTCCTTTCCTTTCAGCAATCAGTGGCAGACGTGACAGCTGGTATATTGAAATATCCTTTATGTGGACTGCCAATGGCAGTCCACATAGAGAACATTTCGATATACCGGCTGTGGATGCAATCAGAACCATTTCGTCTTTTGGTTATTTTCACGAAATTTCACGTACGAAGAGGTGTTGGGCTCCATCAATTTTAGGTGCCCCAGGGGGAACCCAATAGGGGGCCAATCGGGAATTTGCCCGGTGTACCATTCGGACAGTCCGCCCTGTTCCATGTGATAAATAGATATACCTGAAATGTGGCTCAAAAGCACTAAATGCCTGTTTGAAATCATCACAGCAAAGGAGAAAATTCCATGCGAATTTATTTGGAATTTAAAAACATTAAATGTTTCGCTGATAAAAATTAAAATCAAGAACTCAACTCCTAAAATCTGTTGTGATCCTGTCAATAAGAAGTATATTCCATCTGCAAGGGAAACCTTTCCAACAGAACTCTACAAGACCAGCATCCATCGACGAGACTCGCTTGAGATGTGAGCGGAGAAACATCAGCACCAGAGACAGGCATCCAATCTGAAAAAATTGCTGTGCCAGAAAAACAATCTGGGTGGATAAAAGGGATATGTCCCGCAAATGAATGCGGTCGTGATATTATAGTAAAGATTTGAGATCGAATTGAAGCGAGGCAAACAATGAAATCATCTGCAATTCAGTTGAGTTCTAAATAGTTTTGTAATCTGAACGTAGTGGCTATATCCACTCATGGGTAGCCACTACGTTCAGATTGCAAAACTGTGTTCTAACGCCAAAATAATTGAAGAGAAGCAGGTTGGTGTGTTCCCGTACTCGACTGGGACATGATTGTGTATCAAAAGTTCATTTCAGTCAACGGGCAAACGTTAGGTTCTTTACCAGTCGACCGTCCCGTTTAGATAACATGTTAAATACACGTTCCGAAAAGAATTTTATATCGAAGTTTTGTAGTCCAGTGATAACGTGTGGGACTGGTGATCTCAGGGAAGTGGTTTCGAACCCCGGTGGCTCTTTATTCAGAAACTGGTCAAAAATAGCAAAGTGTGAAGAATAAGGGATATGATAAATATTAGCTCCCCAACCCAAATCATTCTCTAACGAAGTTTCACAGTCCAGTGGCAACGCGTATGGCTAATGACAGTGGGCAGATCCGGTGATCTTGGGGAAGTGAGTTCGATTCCAATCAACTCACCGAGTAATTTTTTAAAAATTATTCTAAAATTGACAGAAAAGAAGGAATACAAAGGTTTGTGTCGAACATTTGCCCCAACATCCTCCTGCCTTGGTTTCAAAACACAAAGGTTGTTTTTAGATCGGACTTGAAAATTTGTTGTTTATGAAAGATTGAGAGATGGGTTGCAGAGAAGGATCGAACCCGCGACCTTTAGCATACATTCAAAACTAACGCTTTAGTCGAATGAGCCACGTGGGATAACATTTCCAACGAATGACATCAGTGAACACACATCAATTTATATCGGTAGTTGCACTTGATTAAACATTTCAGTCAAGATAATGAAAACTCTAGCTCACTGAGAGAGGGATAGAACGATTTTTCGGATAGCTGAAGTGTTCCAAACCGCAGAGTGCAGTCAGGATTCTGTCAATGTGTGTGCCCAAGCCATTTTTTTTTTTTGGGGGGGGGGGGGGGGGCATAAAATTTGGAAGGCCATTGGCGTCGGATACCTGTAGCGAATATTTTAAGGGACAGTGGGATGCAAAGCCCCCAAGCCCACCCCGGCTACATCACTGAAAGGTGGGAATTAGAGTTTGGCCATTCACTATGTGTTTAAATGTCATTTCTAGTAACTCAGAATAATACAATTTTTGCTTGAATCGTATAGTTCATTGTGGCCTAGTGGTATTTCAGTCTGCCTCTCGCCGAAAAGATCCGAGTTCGTTTCCCGTTTATGATGTGTAAGATGGTCTATTTTGTTATTTTCTAAAACATCTCACAAGAACACATGATTTTCTGATCGCCTGGAGCTGAGTATTTGTTATAAATACTATTGTTCAATCTGTTCTTGTTTAAACTCAGGAAAAATAATAATTACGAACACAAGCCTCAATTGTTGCCTTTTCAGCTTGTTTCCAAGAAAAAGTGTTTCAATTCAATTGTTAATATTGTATAATTGGGGCATTTAGCTGTAGTGTTTCGTGGCCCAGTGGTAATTTGACATAAACACGACCGACAGGATCCGTGTTCGCTTCCCCTTTGCGAATTGAAAGTCGACTTTCTTTTTCTTTGTCAAATATCTGACGAGAGAAAATGATTTATTGGGAATGGTATCTGTTTGAAACTGTGAGGCTCAAAATATCATGACGCAAACTGTCATTGTATCATGTTTTGCTTACTAGAGAGTATATTGATCATGGGATGTTTTGAAAACAAGTTTATGTATGTTGGGCCGGCTCAGTGGTAACTTAATGTTTTTCTCTTTTGATCTGGGGGTCCCGGGTTCGATTCCTTGACGAAGCACCAAACGCTTGATGAAGTTCAATGCTTGTGACAGAAAATATTTGGACGCAGAATTTACAAACAGTTTATAACTGCAAGGGCTGTCAGTGTTTAAAAGACATGGATGATTTCAAGAATTTTTGAAGTCTTTGTAGGATATCAAGTTTATTTTGTACAAAATGAATTACATCTCTTCTTGATTATTAAATTGATTTAAATCTCGAACTCTTAATCAAAGCTTCTGCTTTCACATCATTGTTATCAGTATAAAGAAATAAATCTTTATTAAAACCAGAGATATAAATGAATAATCATTTTCAGTGGTTCGTCTTTCATGGTAAAGAAATGAGTAGGGGTAATCCAGGCGCTTTCCTCTCACAAGTGGTCTCGAGTACCCAAATCACGATTTGAACGAAGGGAGAGAACTCAAAACAAAAATTCGGACAAAAAGCCATTTCTGATCGCAAGTTTAGAGAGTATTCAGCCTAAAATCAATTTTAGATCAAAAATATAATGCAAAATTTTAATACCGAGACGCTATTTTCCCACTTGGAGTCTCGATTCCCCCAAATCCTTTGTCTCTGCTTACAGTCGTGAACGGAATAAGTAGATCATACAGATAGAGTCGAAATAAACCGTTTAGTAAACATGTTTTATGTGAAAGAACTAATGAACAGCGAATACATTCATTGCGTGTATTTATTGATGTATTTACTTAACTAACCTATCACATAAACAATGATGGAAATTTGACAGAACACACTTATGATAACTTATGCCTTCTTTTCGTTGACGAACGACTGCAACAATCTAAAAGATTGTAAAGATGTCGATTTGCACTTAGAATGAATTAGAAAATTTGAATTTTGCCTTGGATGAATGGAAATGCATTTTCAGCTTTGTAAATCGATTATCTTGGGTTATAATAAGAACTCTAAAATCGGTTGAGTTGGCGATCAAATCAAATCAGCTGGGTTGAGTGAATATGAACCCAACTGAGTTCATTTTCAATCAAACAAGTTGGTTTGGGTTGATTTTTGGCCCATCTGATTTTAGAGTGAACGTGCTAGGTTTTGTGAAGACCAGTTTTTTTTCAAAGAATCACACATGACGCGAACCCACATCGACAGGGACAAGAGTTTCACTTCACAATAAGACAAAACACACAACAGAGCGGCTTTACGGGTTGCGCTAATGGGTATGCCTGTTTCAAACACAACGAAGTGGTACACAGTGGCAGTAGTTAGCATCGGACTGAACACACAACTGAATCTTCAGTGAAAATCGTGACCCTTCCCTACCAAGAGATGGAGAGAATATTTTCTGCAGTTCGCTCGTGGTTTCCAATAAGTTTCAGTTTATTGCTGTAGATGAGAATTGGGGTCACGCTATTAGCTTGGGACACTTGATTTCAAAACACAAAGGTTGTTTTTGATCGGACTTGAAAATTTGTTGGTCATGAAAGATGGGTTGCAGAGAAGGATCGAACCCGCGACCTCTAGCACACATTCAAAACTACCGCTCTAGTCGACTGAGCCACGTGGGATGACATATCGCAGCATCAACACATGATTTATTCGAACTATTCTTAAGAGAAGATAATTGGGGAATTTACCATGTTGCATTAGAACTTCTTAATTTGTTCTACTCCCTTGATCTATCTATTTCACTCTATTTTCCTCTTTTTATATCTCAATGCTCTTTCTCTTTCCTACATAAGGGAAGGCAGGAAGACAGCCAATCTGGCTATGCCTTGCCCTACCAGTATACGAATGAAGTATTGACGGATATGTAATATAGTGTCAACTATATTTATATATTGTAAATGTTCTGATTTCATGTACTTTATGTTTAGTCTTTTGTAAATTTGTTTGCTGGTGAATAAAATATATATCAATAATATATATCAATATATCCGGTAAATGATTGGTCGATGACCAATGGCCTTCCATATTTTATCTTACCCCCCCCCCCCCCCCCCCCCCCCCCACACACACACACACACTCACAAGCACACACACAAAAACTGGCTTGGGAACCCCCATTCACAGAATCCCGGCTGCGCTCTGTGGTTTGGAACACCTCAGCTATCGGAAGAATCGTTTTATCCATCTCTCAGTGAGCTTGAGTTTTCATTATCTTGACTGAGATGTTTCGTCAAGTGCAACTGCCGATATAAATTGATGTGTGTTCACTGATATCATTTAATGGATATGTTATCCCACGTGGCTCATTCGACTAGAGCGTTAGTTTTGAATGTGTGCTGAAGGTCGCGGGTTCGATCCTTCTCTGCAACCCATCTCTCAATCTTTCATAAACAACATATTTTCAAGTCCGATCTAAAAACAACCTTTGTGTTTTGAAATCAAGTGTCCCAAGCTAATAGCGTGACCCCAATTCTACTCTACAGAAATAAACTGAAACTTATTGGAAACCATGAGCGAACTGCAGAAATTATTCTCTCCATCTCTCGGTGGAGAACTGTCACGATTTTCACTGACTTTTGAGTTGTGTGTTTAGTCCGATGTTAACTACTGCCACTGTGTACCACTCCGTTGTGTGTAAAACTAGCATACCCATTAGCGCACCCCGTAAAGCCGTTCTGTTGTGTATTTTGTCTTATTGTGAAGTGAAACTCAAGTCCCTGTCGATGTGGGTTCGCGTCTTGTATGATTCTTTGAAAAAAACTGGTCTCCACAAAAACTAGCACGTTCACTCTAGAATCAGATGGACCAGAAATCAACCCAAATGAAATTGTTTGCTTCAAGATGAACTCAATTGGGTTGACATTCAAAGACATAGTGAATGGCCAAACTCTTATTCCCACCTTTCAGTGGTGTAGTCGGGGTAGGCTTGGGGGCTTTGCATCCCACTGTTCCTAAAAATATTCGCTACAGGTCTCCGACGCCAATGGCCTTCCAAATTTTATGTCCCCCCCCCCAAAAAAAAAAAATGGCTTGGGCACACACATTGACAGAATCCTGACTGCACTCTGCGGTTTGGAACACTTCAGCTATCCGAAAAATCGTTCTATCCCTCTCTCAGTGAGCAAGAGTTTTTATTATCTTGACTGAAATGTTTAGTCAAGTGCAACTACCGATATAAATTGATGTGTGTTCACTGATGTCATTTATAGATATGTTATCCCACGTGGCTCATTCGACTAGAGCGTTAGTTTTGAATGTGTGCTGGAGGTCGCGGGTTCGATCCTTCTCTGCAACCCATCTCTCAATCTTTCTTTCATAAACAACAAATTTTCAAGTCCGATCTAAAAACAACCTTTGTGTTTTGAAATCAAGTGTCCCAAACTAATAGCGTGACCCCAATTCTCCTATATAGCAATAAATTGAAACTTATTGGAAACTATGAGCGAACTGCAGAAATTATTCTCTCCATCTCTTGGTTGAGAAGGGTCACGATTTTCACTGACTATTCAGTTGTGCTTTTAATCCGATGTTAACTACTGCCACTGTGTACCACTCCGTTGTGTTTGAAACAGGCGTACCCATTAGCGCAACCCGCAAAGCCGCTCTGTTGTGTGTTTTGTCTTATTGTGAAGTGAAACTCTAGTCCCTGTCGATGTGGGTTCGCGTCTTGTATGATTCTTTGAAAAAAAACTTGTCTTTACAAAAACTAGCACGTTCACTCTAAAATCAAATGGGCCAAAAATCAACCCAAATCAACCTGTTTGACTGAATATGAACTCAGTTGAGTTCATATTCACTCAACCCAGCAGATTTGATTTGATCTCCAACTAAACCGATCTTAGAGTGTTTATTATTACCCAAGATGATCGATTTACAAAACTAAAAATACATTTCCATTCATCCAAGGCAAAATTCAAATTTTCTAATTCATTCTAAGTGCAAATCGACATCTTTAGAATCTTTTAGATTGTTGCAGTCGTTCGCCAATGAAAAGAAGGCATAAGTTATCATAAGTGTGTTCTGTCAAATTTTCATCATTGTTTGTGCGATAGCGTAGTTAAGTAAATACATCAATAAATACACGCAATGAATGTACTCGCTGTTCATTAGTTCTTTCACATAAAACATGTTTAGTAAACGGTTTATTTCGACTCTATCTGTATGATCTACTTATTCCGTTCACGATTGTAATCAGAGACAAAGGATTTCGGGGAATCGAGACTCCAAGTTGGCAAATAGCGTCTCGGTATTAAAATTTTGCATTATATTTTTGACCTAAAATCGATTTTAGGCTGAATACTCTCTAAACTTGCGATCAGAAATGGCTTTTTGTCCGAATTTTTGTTTTGAGTTCTCTCCCTTCGTTCAAATCGTGATTTGGGTAATCGAGACCACTTGTGAAAGGAAAGCGCCTGGATTACCCCTACTCATTTCTTTACCCTGAAAGACGAACGACTGAAAATGATTATTCATTTATATCTCTGGTTTTAATAAAGATTTATTTGTTTTTCCTGATAACAATGATGTAACAGCAGAAGCTTTGATTAAGAGTTCGAGATTTAAATCAATTTAATAATCAAGAAGAAATGTAATTCATTTTGTACAAAATAACTAGATATCCAACAAAACTTCAAAAATGCTTGAAATCATCCATGTCTTTTAAACACTGACAACCCTTGCAGTTATGAACTGTTTGTAAATTCTGCGTCCAAATATTTTCTGTCACAAGCATTGAACTTCATCAAGCGTTTGGTGCTTCTTCAAGGAATCGAACCCCAGATCAAAAGAAAAATACATTAAGTTACCACTGCGCCGGCCCAACGCACATAAAATTCTTTTCAAAACATCCCACGACCAATATACTCCGTAGCAAGCATAACATGATACAATGACAGCTTGCGTCAATGGGTTTTTTTGAGTTTCACAGTTTTAAACAGATACCATTGCCAATAAATCATTTTCACTCGTCAGATATTTAACAAAGAAAATGAAAGTCGACTTTCGATTCGCAAAGGGGAAGCGAACACGGATCCTTTCGGTCGTGTTTATGTTAAATTACCACTGGGCCACGAAACACTACAGCTAAATACCCCAATTATACAATATTAACAGTTGAATTGAAACACTTTTTATTAGAAACAAGCTGAAAAGGCAACAATTGAGGCTTGTGTTTGTGATTATTATTTGTCCAGGGTTTAAACAAGAACGGATTGAACAAGAGTATTTGAAACAAATACTCAGCTCCATGCGATCAGGAAATCATGTGTTCTTGTGAGATGTTTTAGAAAATAACAAAATAGATCATCTTACACATCATAAACGGGAAACGAACTCGGATCTTTTCGGCGAGGAGTGGACTGAAACACCACTAGACCACACTGAACTATACGATTCAGGCGAAAATTGTATTATTCTGAGTTACTAGAAATGACATTTAAACACAGTGAATGGCCAAACTCTCATTCCCACCTTTCAGTGACGTAGCTGGGGTAGGCTTGGGGACTTTGCATCCCCCTGTCCCTTAAAATATTCGCTACAGGTCTCCGACGCCAATGGCCTTCCAAATTTTATGTTTGCCCCCCCCCCCCCCCCCCCAACAAAAAAAATGGCTTGGGCACCCCCATTCACAGAATCCTGGTTGTATCCTGCGGTTTGGAACACTTCTTCTATCCGAGAATCGTGTTATCCATCTCTCAGTGAGCTGTAGTTTTCATTATCTTGACTGAGATGTTCAGTCAAGTGCAACTACCGATATAAATTGATATCTGTTCACTGATATCATTTACTAGATATGTTATCCCACGTGGCTCAGTCGACTAGAGCGTTAGTTTTGAATGTGTGCTAGGGGTCTCGGGTTCGATCCTTCTCCGCAACCAATCTTTCATGAACAACAAATTTTCAAGTCCGATCTAAAATAACCTTCGTGTTTTGAAATCAAGTGTCCCAAGCTAATAGCGTGACCCCAATTCTCCTCTACAGCAATAAATTGAAACTTATTGGAAACCATGAGCGAACTGCCGAAATTATTCTCTTCATCTCTTGGTTGAGAATGGTCACGATTTTCACTGACTATTCAGCTGTGTGTTTAGTCCGATGCTAACTACTGCCACTGTGTACCACTCCGTTGTGTTTCAAACAGGCATACCCATTAGCGCAACCCACAAAGCCGCTCTGTTTTGTGTTTTATCTTATTGTGAAGTGAAGTGAAACTCTTGTCCCTGTCGATGTGGGTTCGCGTCTTGTATGATTCTTTGAAAAAAACTGGTCTCCACAAAAACTAGCACGTTCACTCTAGAATCAGATGGACCAGAAATCAACCCAAATGAAATTGTTTGCTTGAAGATGAACTCAATTGGGTTGACATTCAAAGACATAGTGAATGGCCAAACTCTTATTCCCACCTTTCAGTGGTGTAGTCGGGGTAGGCTTGGGGGCTTTGCATCCCACTGTTCCTAAAAATATTCGCTACAGGTCTCCGACGCCAATGGCCTTCCAAATTTTATGTCCCCCCCCCCCCCCCCCCCAAAAAAAAAAAAATGGCTTGGGCACACACATTGACAGAATCCTGACTGCACTCTGCGGTTTGGAACACTTCAGCTATCCGAAAAATCGTTCTATCCCTCTCTCAGTGAGCAAGAGTTTTTATTATCTTGACTGAAATGTTTAGTCAAGTGCAACTACCGATATAAATTGATGTGTGTTCACTGATGTCATTTATAGATATGTTATCCCACGTGGCTCATTCGACTAGAGCGTTAGTTTTGAATGTGTGCTGGAGGTCGCGGGTTCGATCCTTCTCTGCAACCCATCTCTCAATCTTTCTTTCATAAACAACAAATTTTCAAGTCCGATCTAAAAACAACCTTTGTGTTTTGAAATCAAGTGTCCCAAACTAATAGCGTGACCCCAATTCTCCTATATAGCAATAAATTGAAACTTATTGGAAACTATGAGCGAACTGCAGAAATTATTCTCTCCATCTCTTGGTTGAGAATGGTCACGATTTTCACTGACTATTCAGTTGTGCTTTTAATCCGATGTTAACTACTGCCACTGTGTACCACTCCGTTGTGTTTGATACAGGCGTACCCATTAGCGCAACCCGCAAAGCCGCTCTGTTGTGTGTTTTGTCTTATTGTGAAGTGAAACTCTAGTCCCTGTCGATGTGGGTTCGCGTCTTGTATGATTCTTTGAAAAAAAACTTGTCTCTACAAAAACTAGCACGTTCACTCTAAAATCAAATGGGCCAAAAATCAACCCAAATCAACCTGTTTGACTGAATATGAACTCAGTTGAGTTCATATTCACTCAACCCAGCAGATTTGATTTGATCTCCAACTAAACCGATCTTAGAGTGTTTATTATTACCCAAGATGATCGATTTACAAAACTAAAAATACATTTCCATTCATCCAAGGCAAAATTCAAATTTTCTAATTCATTCTAAGTGCAAATCGACATCTTTAGAATCTTTTAGATTGTTGCAGTCGTTCGCCAATGAAAAGAAGGCATAAGTTATCATAAGTGTGTTCTGTCAAATTTTCATCATTGTTTGTGCGATAGCGTAGTTAAGTAAATACATCAATAAATACACGCAATGAATGTACTCGCTGTTCATTAGTTCTTTCACATAAAACATGTTTAGTAAACGGTTTATTTCGACTCTATCTGTATGATCTACTTATTCCGTTCACGATTGTAATCAGAGACAAAGGATTTCGGGGAATCGAGACTCCAAGTTGGCAAATAGCGTCTCGGTATTAAAATTTTGCATTATATTTTTGACCTAAAATCGATTTTAGGCTGAATACTCTCCAAACTTGCGATCAGAAATGGCTTTTTGTCCGAATTTTTGTTTTGAGTTCTCTCCCTTCGTTCAAATCGTGATTTGGGTAATCGAGACCACTTGTGAAAGGAAAGCGCCTGGATTACCCCTACTCATTTCTTTACCCTGAAAGACGAACGACTGAAAATGATTATTCATTTATATCTCTGGTTTTAATAAAGATTTATTTGTTTTTCCTGATAACAATGATGTAACAGCAGAAGCTTTGATTAAGAGTTCGAGATTTAAATCAATTTAATAATCAAGAAGAAATGTAATTCATTTTGTACAAAATAACTAGATATCCAACAAAACTTCAAAAATGCTTGAAATCATCCATGTCTTTTAAACACTGACAACCCTTGCAGTTATGAACTGTTTGTAAATTCTGCGTCCAAATATTTTCTGTCACAAGCATTGAACTTCATCAAGCGTTTGGTGCTTCTTCAAGGAATCGAACCCGGGACCCCCAGATCAAAAGAGAAATACATTAAGTTACCACTGCGAGTTGTCTGCCCCTTGATAAATGGTGGAAGCAGTTTTTCAGAGGGGAAGATTTTCAATGTTAAATCCGTGCCATCAACGCTTTGTGAAGGCACCTATGGCAATAATTGTCTGTATTTGGTTTTCCTTTTACAACATAGTTCCTTTTCTGTGAATATTTTGACGTTTGCCTACATAGATTTGAAGGATTTGGAGTGATTGATTTTCTTGGTTTGAAATGGATGGAGTGAAAACCACAACAGGAGTTTCAGTTTCGTTACGTCCGACCAAAATGGAGTCATTGAATGACCGTAGATTAAGATACGATGGTGAGAATTATAAAAAGGAGTTAACTGTTCGATTAAATGTGATTGACAATTCAAAAATTAAAGCTATAGAAGTTATTAAGGCCGTGGATAAGTTATGTGGGGCGGATTCGTGTGTGGCTTGTGTGCCAGTCAGTGGTGACTTATTTGAGGTTACTTTGAATGATGCAGACGCTACTGAACTGTTGAACGACGGTATTATGATAGGCAAGCAAAAAATAACTTGTTCCAAAGTTTTTTGTAACTCTGTTGTAGTTTCATTTTTACATTTACCTGCATATATTTCTGACGAAGTTATTGAAGGAAAACTGAAAGACGATTTTAAGGTAGAACTTTTGTCTCCAATACATAGACGATGTTACCCTGGGACGAAGGTTGTGGACGGTACACGTTATGTTCGTGTTCGATTTCCCAAAGATTTGAGGTCACTTCCATATTCTGTTAAATTTGAAACTGCGAGTGGAACGGGCTATTTTCGAGTTTTGCACGACAATCAAATTAAAGTTTGTACCAAGTGTTTATCACCGGACCACCTAATCAGAGATTGCCCTAAATTTATTTGCTTCAAATGTAAATCTCCTGGCCACCTGGCTCGTAATTGTGTCAAAGTACTCTGTAGTTTATGTGGATTTTTTGACTGTAAATGTGTCGCTTCAGAGAGAACCTCTGAAGCAGTTATTGATCGTGCACCAGATGTCAACACCAACAAAGTAATTGACTCACATTCATTGAACAATAACAGTGAGAAAGATATCCAAAAATCTGTAAATATTGAACCGCAAACAAATGTCATACTTACTGCTGAGAATTTCTATCAGACTGAGTCTATTTGGGAAACAGATAGGTGGGGTAATGACTCTAATGATAATGGGTTTGTTGTGAAATCCAGTTCGGAAAAAGTGATTGACACTTCACCTGATCAGGAAAATTCTTCAATTGACAGTGTTGGTGAGATTAAATCTGACCATACTTTAGACAAGGGCATTGTTGTAAGTGACGAAGATGACTTTGACATTGATGTGTCTATGGAGGACAATGAGAGTCAATCAGAAAACAATGATGACAATGATTTTCACTCTATTGACTGTGAAATGTCTCCCGTGAAAACTAAAGTTAATCTTTCGCGTAAGCGCAGATCTGGTCAGACCATAAAACCAAATGTTAAAGTAGGTAGGAAGGGTGACCCTGTAACCCCCAAAAGTGTTATTACATGACAAAGTCATCTTATAACCTCTTCTATATAACCCTATTTCTAATGTTTCAGATTTGTAGTTTTAATGTTAATGGGCTGAGGGATGTAAGAAAAATTAATAATGTTTTCAGATTATTTGAGGATAAAGGTTTAGATATCATATGCCTTCAGGAAACTCATTGGGATACAAATTTTTTGAATGACTTACGACATACGTGGGAAGGGGCGATTTTTGAGTCCAGTTTTAATAGTAAAAGCAGAGGTGTAGCTATACTAACTAACAAGAAACTCAAGGACAAAGCTACAGTCAGATTTCAAGATATGGAGGGGCGTATTTTAATAATTGAGATTACGATTGGAGAAACTGAATACAATTTTTGTAGCATTTATGCTCCAAATAATTGTAAGGAAAGAATAGTTTTTTTCAATTATTTACAATCCATTTTAAGTAAGGTAGATAATCTTTTTATTCTTGGGGATTTTAACTGCTGCCATAGCAGAACGGATAGGCCCAGTGGATTTATTGATGGTTCCAGTAAGACTCTGAGGGATTTTATGGAAAATTTCAATTTAATTGATGTGTGGAGGAGAAAAAATCCCGACAAAAAACAATACAGTTGGCTTCGACTGTCACAGGGATCTTTGCAACAGGCTAGAATAGATTATATATTATGTTCTAAGAATTTAATATCACTAAATATTTATTCCTGGATGAATTATACATCTTTCAGTGATCACTCTCTTGTAGTGGCTAAATTTAATCTTGAAAAAATAGATAAAGGGCCGGGATTGTGGGTGCTGAATAACTCGTTGCTGAATGACAAAGAATATTTTGAGGCTGTATGTGATCTTATCGATAAAGAAGTAGAGTGCCCGCTATATATCTCTGAGCCCTTAGTTTGGTGGGATAATTTTAAATTTAAAATTAAAAGGTTTAGCATGTGGTACTCCAAGCAGAAAAGTGGGAAAATGAGGGAAATGGAAGTTCGTTTACAAAAAGCTCTTGCTTTAGAATGTAGTAGGGATAACCGTTTTATGGATATACCCAAGATTGAAGAGCTAAAAAATGAATTGTCCCTTTTAGAAAAAGAAAAATGTATGGGGGCTATTATTAGGTCGAAATCTAAATTTCACTTAGAATCAGATAGGTCTACCAAATATTTTTTATCTTTGGAAAAATTTAGACAAGAAAATAACTTCTTTGCATCAGTATTTACACCGTCGGGTAGTACTGTTGAGAGCAGTTTTGATATTTTAGAGGTGGCTAAAAGTTTTTATGCTCAGTTATATGAAGAGAAACCAATTGCGCAAGCTAAAATTGATACAGTTTTATCAGCAATAGATACAACCTTGACACGGGAGGACAGTAATTTTTGTGACCAGGCAGTTACTCAGGAGGACCTCTGGTGTGCATTAAAATCAATGGCACCTTCAAAATCCCCAGGTTTAGATGGATTAAGTAAAGAATTCTTTGTTAAGTTTTGGCATAAGTTAGGACCCATTTTCTCTAGAATAATTACGTTGATATTTCAGGAAAATTGTCTACCAAATTCCATGACCAAAAGTGTAATTGTTTTAGTATATAAAAAGAAAGGCGATAAACGTGATTTGTCCAACTGGCGCCCCATTTCTCTACTAGGGGTTGATAGGAAATTGGTAGCAAAAGTGCTTGCTAATCGTTTAAAGAGTATTGTAAATAGTATTATTTCCCCATTACAAACATGTTGTGTACCGGGTAGAGATTTAAGCGAAACAGTTGCTTCTATTCGAGATTTTATTCATTATGTTGAAAATGAGAATGAGGATGGGTTAATTATGAAAGTTGATTTTAATAAGGCTTTTGATAGGATAAACCATGATTATTTATATTGTTTATTGAGAAAATTTGGATTTGGTGATAATTTTCAGAAATGGATTAAAATTTTATATAAAAACGCCAAAAGTTGTGTTAAAATCAACGGTCATGCATCCTCCTTTTTTAATATTTCAGCATCGGTGAGACAAGGATGTCCTCTATCAGCCTTATTATTTATATTATGTTCTGAACCCTTATCCAAACTTATTAACACCAATGCCGACATACATGGCGTGGCTGTTCCTGGTTCTCAGCTCCAGTGCAAATTATTTCAACATGCAGATGACAATAAGTTGGTTCTGGCAGATGTTACTTCAGTGATAAAAAGTATGGAATGTTTCAATATATTCTCAGAAGGTTGTGGTGCTAAAATAAATTATCAGAAGTCAGAAATTATGCCTTTGGGAAAGTTAAAGAACGTAGATTGTTCTCATCTCCCATTACAAATATCAAAGGGTTTCATAGAAATACTTGGTATTTATTTAGGCTGGAATTTGGATGAATGTGAGCAGCGCAATTGGGGCAAAAAGATACAGAAATTAAATAGCATTCTGTTTTTCTGGAAACGCAGAAATTTAACACTTAGAGGAAAGGCTATTGTTATTCAAACTTTGTTAATGTCTGTTCTTTGGTATGTATTGAATGTGATCCCAATTCCAGAACTTTATGAAAAGAAAATCAAAGCTATTTGTTTAAATTTCTTGTGGTCAAATTCATTACATACCATTAAGTATGATACTATTATAGGGAGTTTTTGTAATGGGGGGTTAAATATTCCTGACATTATTCTAAAGAAATGGTCATTCCGCTGTAAGTGGATTAAAAAAAGTATTTCTAGTGATTTCCCTTGGAAATATTTTATGTTTTATTATTTCCGGAAATATAAAAAATTAGGTTTGGTGAAAGGTATATTTGGGATAGAATTACAGAATAACTTTATCAAATACCTTCCACAGTTTTATGGTGAAGTTTTAACTGCTTGGCATACTCTCAATGCTGGTAATGTTAATTTAGTAGGATCGAAAATAGAAACTCATCAACAGTCTCTATTTGACAATCCACAAATAATATTTGACAACAAAACACTCTACTTTGAAAATTTTATTCTTGGAGGTGTGACCAAGATTAAAGACATCATATATGAAGTTGTCTCCGGTTTTTTACCAGAATCTGCCATTCATGAATTGGTATGCAGTAATCCTTATTGTAAATGTTTGAAGGTTAAAATGCAATATCAGTGCATTTTAGATGCTATTCCATCTAGGATTAGGTCTGATATTTTGTCAGTAGATGGCTCGTTCTTGGATGGAGTATCATCGGAGTTCACTGATGATTCAGTTTTTTATGTAAATCAATATGACTCTTTGACAGCAATAACAGAGTTATCAGTCAAAAATGCATACAATGTTTTCCGAAAGAGAAAATTCAAAGTTCCAACCGGTGAGGTGAAATGGCAAGAATTGTTGAAAGACTCTTCTTTTAATTTAAACTGGAACCCAGTTTATTCAGCTATTAAGTCAAATGAAATGATCGATCTAGACTTCAAAATATTTCATAATATAATTTTTACTATGGAAAAACAGTTTATAGTTGGTCAACAAACATCTAACTCATGCCAATTATGCAAAAACACAAAGGAAGATGTTACACATATATTTGTTGGTTGCCCTTTTTTGCACAATATACAACAGCTGTGTTTAAAATTGTTGAGTATTCTTTTCATTAATTCAAATTTAATAGTTTCCGTAAATCAGGCAAATAGGTTTTTCTTGTTTGGATTACAAAAATCGTATAAAAATGTTAATTTTCATTTTGTGAATTTCCTTTTGAGTTCCTACAGGATGGCTGTATATCGAAGAAGGAATTATTATTCACAATACCAAAAATTACTTAAAGTTGAACCATTATTTAGAATGTTGATACAGTCTCATCTTAAGGAATTCTATGCTCATTGCCTAGAGATTAATAATGACGAAAAGTTCCGCGAATATGTGATAGTCAATAATTCAATAGTAAATCTTCAAAATAGTCAAATATATCTTGATTTTTAATGTAATTGTTAAATAGATTCTACAAGGAACCAAGACAGATAGAATGGCTTACACGTCAGTCATGCTATCATGGGGGGAACATGTATCTTTTTCAGATCTCATGTGCCAGTGTGTGAAAGTGTGAGTTACTTTTGTCAAAATTGATCTAGTATATCTTTTTCTGTGATACTGTAAATATATTTGTACATATATTGGGATTTTTTAATAATAAAAAAAAAAAAAAAAAAAAAAAAAAGCACTCTGGACTCTGAATCCAGCGATCCGAGTTCAAATCTCGGTGGAACCTACCACCTGTCCTTTTGAACACTTGGCTTTAACTTTGTCAATACTTATCAGTGGATTTGTTTTCCTCATTTCCATTTTTCATTTGCAGAAACAAGGCGCTTTAATTGGGCAGTTCAGTGTTGAAAGTAACAACAAGTGGCGCATATACCCTGCGAGAAAACTGTTTTTTATTTTATTTTGTAACGTTTATAGTAGGTCTGTTGCGTTTTTGAACATTGTTAATGGGTGAAAGTTTGAACAAGGCATTGATAAAATGGTCCATGTATGAAAAAAAAAAAAAAAAAAAAAAAAAAAGCCGCTCTGTTGTGTGTTTTGTCTTATTGTGAAGTGAAACTCTAGTCCCTGTCGATGTGGGTTCGCGTCTTGTATGATTCTTTGAAAAAAAACTTGTCTCTACAAAAACTAGCACGTTCACTCTAAAATCAAATGGGCCAAAAATCAACCCAAATCAACCTGTTTGACTGAATATGAACTCAGTTGAGTTCATATTCACTCAACCCAGCAGATTTGATTTGATCTCCAACTAAACCGATCTTAGAGTGTTTATTATTACCCAAGATGATCGATTTACAAAACTAAAAATACATTTCCATTCATCCAAGGCAAAATTCAAATTTTCTAATTCATTCTAAGTGCAAATCGACATCTTTAGAATCTTTTAGATTGTTGCAGTCGTTCGCCAATGAAAAGAAGGCATAAGTTATCATAAGTGTGTTCTGTCAAATTTTCATCATTGTTTGTGCGATAGCGTAGTTAAGTAAATACATCAATAAATACACGCAATGAATGTACTCGCTGTTCATTAGTTCTTTCACATAAAACATGTTTAGTAAACGGTTTATTTCGACTCTATCTGTATGATCTACTTATTCCGTTCACGATTGTAATCAGAGACAAAGGATTTCGGGGAATCGAGACTCCAAGTTGGCAAATAGCGTCTCGGTATTAAAATTTTGCATTATATTTTTGACCTAAAATCGATTTTAGGCTGAATACTCTCCAAACTTGCGATCAGAAATGGCTTTTTGTCCGAATTTTTGTTTTGAGTTCTCTCCCTTCGTTCAAATCGTGATTTGGGTAATCGAGACCACTTGTGAAAGGAAAGCGCCTGGATTACCCCTACTCATTTCTTTACCCTGAAAGACGAACGACTGAAAATGATTATTCATTTATATCTCTGGTTTTAATAAAGATTTATTTGTTTTTCCTGATAACAATGATGTAACAGCAGAAGCTTTGATTAAGAGTTCGAGATTTAAATCAATTTAATAATCAAGAAGAAATGTAATTCATTTTGTACAAAATAACTAGATATCCAACAAAACTTCAAAAATGCTTGAAATCATCCATGTCTTTTAAACACTGACAACCCTTGCAGTTATGAACTGTTTGTAAATTCTGCGTCCAAATATTTTCTGTCACAAGCATTGAACTTCATCAAGCGTTTGGTGCTTCTTCAAGGAATCGAACCCGGGACCCCCAGATCAAAAGAGAAATACATTAAGTTACCACTGCGCCGGCCCAACGCACACAAAATTCTTTTCAAAACATCCCACGACCAATATACTCCGTAGCAAGCATAACATGATACAATGACAGCTTGCGTCAATGGGTTTTTTTGAGTTTCACAGTTTTAAACAGATACCATTGCCAATAAATCATTTTCACTCGTCAGATATTTAACAAAGAAAATGAAAGTCGACTTTCGATTCGCAAAGGGGAAGCGAACACGGATCCTTTCGGTCGTGTTTATGTTAAATTACCACTGGGCCACGAAACACTACAGCTAAATACCCCAATTATACAATATTAACAGTTGAATTGAAACACTTTTTATTAGAAACAAGCTGAAAAGGCAACAATTGAGGCTTGTGTTTGTGATTATTATTTGTCCTGGGTTTAAACAAGAACGGATTGAACAAGAGTATTTGAAACAAATACTCAGCTCCATGCGATCAGGAAATCATGTGTTCTTGTGAGATGTTTTAGAAAATAACAAAATAGATCATCTTACACATCATAAACGGGAAACGAACTCGGATCTTTTCGGCGAGGAGTGGACTGAAACACCACTAGACCACACTGAACTATACGATTCAGGCGAAAATTGTATTATTCTGAGTTACTAGAAATGACATTTAAACACAGTGAATGGCCAAACTCTCATTCCCACCTTTCAGTGACGTAGCTGGGGTAGGCTTGGGGACTTTGCATCCCCCTGTCCCTTAAAATATTCGCTACAGGTCTCCGACGCCAATGGCCTTCCAAATTTTATGTTTGCCCCCCCCCCCCCCCCAACAAAAAAAATTGGCTTGGGCACCCCCATTCACAGAATCCTGGTTGTATCCTGCGGTTTGGAACACTTCTTCTATCCGAGAATCGTGTTATCCATCTCTCAGTGAGCTGTAGTTTTCATTATCTTGACTGAGATGTTCAGTCAAGTGCAACTACCGATATAAATTGATATCTGTTCACTGATATCATTTACTAGATATGTTATCCCACGTGGCTCAGTCGACTAGAGCGTTAGTTTTGAATGTGTGCTAGGGGTCTCGGGTTCGATCCTTCTCCGCAACCAATCTTTCATGAATAACAAATTTTCAAGTCCGATCTATAATAACCTTCGTGTTTTGAAATCAAGTGTCCCAAGCTAATAGCGTGACCCCAATTCTCCTCTACAGCAATAAATTGAAACTTATTGGAAACCATGAGCGAACTGCCGAAATTATTCTCTTCATCTCTTGGTTGAGAATGGTCACGATTTTCACTGACTATTCAGCTGTGTGTTTAGTCCGATGCTAACTACTGCCACTGTGTACCACTCCGTTGTGTTTCAAACAGGCATACCCATTAGCGCAACCCACAAAGCCGCTCTGTTTTGTGTTTTATCTTATTGTGAAGTGAAGTGAAACTCTTGTCCCTGTCGATGTGGGTTCGCGTCTTGTACGATTCTTTGAAAAAACTGGTCTTCACAAAAACTAGCACGTTCACTCTAAAATCAGATGGGCCAAAAATCAACCCAAATCAACCTGTTTGATTGAATATGAACTCAGTTGGGTTCATATTCACTCAACCCAGCTAATTTGATTTGATCGCCAACTCAACCGATTTTAGAGTTCTTATTATTACCCAAGACAATCGATTTACAAAACTGAAAATACATTTCCATTCATCCAAGGCAAAATTCAAATTTTCTAATTCGTTCTAAGTGCAAATCGACAAAACAATAGAACTGACAGGTAACATCTCATTCATGTCATTTAAAATGAGAATTACAACGATAAACGTAGTTAAGTAAATACATCAATAAATACACGCAATGAATGTATTCGCTGTTCATTAGTTCTTTCACATAAAACATGTTTACTAAACGGTTTATTTCGACTCTGTCTGTATGATCTACTTATTCAGTTCACGACTGTAAGCAGAGACAAAGGATTTCGGGGAATCGAGACTCCAAGTGGGCAAATAGCGTCTCGTTTTAGAATTTTGCAGTCGATTTTTGACCTAAAATCGATTTCAGGCTGAATACTCTCTAAATTTGCGATCAGAAATGGCTTTTTTGTCCGAATTTTTGTTTTGAGTTCTCTCCCTTCGTTCAAATCGTGATTTGGGTAACCGAGACCACTTGTGAGAGGAAAGCGCCTGGATTACCCCTACTCATTTCTTTACCCTGAAAGACGAACGACTGAAAACGATTATTCATTTATATCTCTGGTTTTAATAAAGATTTATTTGTTTATTCACAAGCATTGAACTTTATTAAGCGCTTGGTGCTTCGTTGAGGAATCAAAGCCAGGACCCCCAGATCAAAAGAGGAATACATTAAGTTACCACTGAGCCGGCCCAACGCTCACAAATTTCGTTTCAAAACATCCCATGATCAATATACTCACTAGCAAGCATAACATGAAACAACTACAGTTTGCGTCAATGGGTAATATTTTGACTTTCACAATGTCAAACAGATATCATTCCCAATAAATCATTTTCACTCGTCAGATATTTAACAAAGAAAAAGCAAGTCGACCTTCGAATGGCAAAGGGGAAGCGAACACGGGTCCTTTCGGTCGTGGTAATGTTATGTGTCTTTTTTATTTAATTAAACGTACAAATTATAACAAATGTGTATACAAATATCACAGATTCGTATGAATATACTTTCTTTTTAAAAAATAAATCGAATGAATTATGTATGATAAGTGCCGTATCATCAACTAAATCAACGCAACCTCCATGTCCTATCCCCACCTATCTCCACCGATGTTTAGGATGCTGATGTGAGAGTATTATCATATTATTATTATATTTATTGACTATATCCACACAACCTCCACCCCATACCTTCACCCCACCCCACACCAGCATTAGTATACTGATGTTACAATGTTAAACACCTTCAACACAAAGCCTCTCACAATTCCACAAAAAGTTACCATAAAGCAACTCTCGATGGGACGGTGACAAGCCCTGTGCAAAATAAAATGATATAAATTTAGTATTTCAGGTTTTAAGAAATATACCAACGTAACTGCCACCCCATACCTTCACCCCGGCCAACCCCCAAATTAGAATACTGATGTTACAATGTTTATTATCAACTAGACAGAGCCTCACACAATTCCTCAGAAAGCAGCTATAAAGCAACTCTCCATGGAACGATGACAGGCTCTGTACAAAATAAGATGATACAGGTTCCGTATTTCAAGTTTTATTGATTATGGCTATATGAACTCAACCTCCACCCTCTATCCCCATCCCACTTCACCCCACAGTTAGAATGCCGATCCCATAATGTGTATAATCTACAACACATAGGCTGTCACAATTCCACAGAAGGACGCCAGGAAGCAACACTCCACGAAATAATACAAATCTAGATTTTCAAGTTTTCAAAAGCATCAAGGCGCACCCTAACCCTTGATTCGAGTAAAGATAGTAAAATTTATTCTATCTTCAATTCAGACCCGATAATAATCTCTGTCCTGTCAGAAACTGGCCATAAACTAAATCTAAAATACCCTGCATATTGTATTACGGCTTAATACTAAGGATGCCCCCCCCCCCCCTAAGAGAAATACCACTAGGCCCCGAAGTATTACATATGGCAGGCAATAATTGTATCATTCTGTTATATATATATAAATATAATAAATAAACGATCCGCACTGACAAATGATCATCTTACACAACACACATTTACACCCTGGCACATGTACCCAACCCCTTGACTGTAAAACCGACGTGTAGGTTTCACAGTCAACAAAACCTTCCCTATCCCAACCTTATGTAAATGTAATATCTCACTACCACTATTTCCAGCTATTATTACGTTCTTTTAAAAATTTAATTCAAATTGATTATTGTGAAATTTAACTAGAGTATTATTTTTAAGAAGTTTAAGTTTTAGAAATTCCACTCTTTTATTTTGAAGGTAGTGTTGATATAAACATTTTCAATGATTCTTTAAACATAAGACCATGCGTGACTCGAACCTATGTGGAGAGAGAGTACTCGACTCCAGCAAAACAACAAATGTAAACCAAACGACTTTATCAGTTGAGCTATGGGAAATCACCTCAAAGTAATCTTTTTCAATTCAAATTGAAACAGTTTTCTAGCTTCCATTGAGAAGTTATAACTCCATGGATTATTTTTTTATACAAAACAGCAATAATACAGCTATCATGATCACTGGCATCCGTTGTCTTACGACTCTTTCGCGGTAAAATATTTGGTGTCTCACTGAAAGAAACAGTTAGATCTGAGGAGATAATTTCAAGATCTAACCGCGAATGTGTCAGTTCCAAATGAGATTCGAACCCATGCTGATACAAATTTAGGTGAAACAAATTAAAGCCAAACACCTGTTTTAATTGCGCTATCGGGACTTTCTAAACAGAAATGGAAATTTCTATGCTCATTAGTTTTAGCATCTCTGACGCAAAGAAGTAACTTTCGAAAGAGGAGAAAGTTCTGAGCGTCAAATGAATCGCGACACAGAAAATCGATCTTGACTTTTTGACACCCCATCTCAGTACCGCGCCAAATTATTACAAGAAAGCATACTGTGGCTCCCTGAAACAAACCTTTGTGAACAAGAACACAATTTTATAATTTGTTAGCGAATGTGCGCGCATCGGGTGAGATATGAACCCTCTCTGTTAACAGGTAAAACAACAAAACAAACACCTTAACCAACTGTGCCATGGGAGATTAACACAATGTTAATTGAATTTTCACTTATGACAATTGGTTTTAAGGTTCTTTGGATTGCAGTGATGCGAAGAGATCGAATTCTGAAAATGAAATCTTTATGCTGAGCGTGAATTAGTTGGAGATTATGATGTTTCTGATTTTGTTAATTGCAGAACGCCTATTGATTCAGGAGCTTACCTTTCTTTTGTCAGGGGGAACTGTTTTAAAAGATCTAAACGAAGCGAGATTCATTTGCTGAAAGAAAACTTAAACGCGAGCGACCAAGAAATATTTGAACTCACGCACAGAGTGTGACCAACTGGGCCTACAACATAATAGCCATAGCCAGGGGAATAGCCAGGCAAAATGAACTGGGGATGAAATATTGGCAGTAGAACAGAAACGCTGCTCAAGTTTCGAAATTAACTGCACACAAAACAAGGTCGAAGAGCAGTAGGCAAGGTTCGACCATTCGATGACATGGATATAGACCTGTTTATCCAAGTGCTTCATCACTCCCATGGAGTGAACGAACATTTTGTCTAAACCCTAAAGCTGTTTCGTGTACTCTCACCCTGATATTTCCATGCTATAGTTATTCCAGTTCTATTTCTGGGTACTTTAGCTTCCAAAAAGTACTCGAGGTATTCTAATTGGGCATGAACATTTTTGGGGATCTCCGCCTATGGGAGAAACGCTCTGTTAAACCAGAACGAGGTGAAATGAAAGTAGGGTAGGGAAGAATATTTTTCTGCTGCAATTGGCAGTGGAAAAATATTTTTGACCCATCCTTTCATCCAGCCTGGATGCTCTTTTACCCTCCACTTGAGATTTATATCAACTCATTTGCACATGAAACCACTTCCCTTTTTGATGATTGGCCATACCTGATAACATACTTAATAAACATTTTATTTAATATTTTTGTTTATCATATGACTCGTCCGTTTTGTTCACTTTAAAACATTTGATATTTTGTTTTCATATTAATCAGTGATAAATAAAGCCATCCGTCAATTTCATTGGTCAATTTCAAAACTAGACAATTTGATTGACTGAACAAAATAAAACTGGGCCACATTTTCATAATTTGCATAATTAGAATTGGGAGCTTTCATTGGTCAATTTCAAAACTGGACAATTTGATTGGCTAAACAAAATACAACTGGGTGACATTTGCATAAATTCAGTAGGGAGAATTTAGGTTATCTGTCCTATTTAGGGTTGGTTATAGTGTATTAATTTTTTACCTACAAGAAAAACGCCATTAATTGTTTTTTATATTTTCACTTTTTGCTTCCAAAACATAGGTTATGACCCCTCATTGGAACGAGCTCGACGAGCTCGTTCCAATGAGGGGTCATAACCTATGTTTTGGAAGCAAAAAATTAATTTTTTTAGTTATACGAGGATGTTTTTTTCCAAGTGCCGTCTGCAACTCAAGTCGGGTGATGGGTTAAAAAGTCCTACTAAGTGGCTAATTTGTGCGTGTGTGTGTCATATGATAAATAGAATATGAAATGGGTGTTTTTCTCATATAATATTTATGAAACTCGTCCGAATTTTCTGTTTGGGCTCGCCAGAGGCTCGCCAAAACGGAAAATTCTTAGACTCGTTTCATAAATATTATATGAGAAAAACACTCATTCCATATCCTCTATTTCTTTTGGTGTTTATATATTTTAATCCATATGACTATTTCGCCCTTGTGGGGAGTCGAATCCGCGACGTGACGATTTACGCACTGCTATGACACTATCAATTATGAGTTTAAACAAGACCGAAGAGCGGTAGGCAAGTTTCTACCTTTCGATGACATGGACATAGACCTGTTTATCCAACTGCTCCCATGGGGAGGATGAATATTTTTCTGCTCTCTAAATCCATTCAGTATACTCTTACCCTGATATTTCGTAGGCCAATTTGCTATAGTTATTCCTTCAACTTTTGAGTAACGTAAGCCATCAAACATTACTCAGGATGCTCTAATTGGCATGGGTTTTTTTTGTTTTGCTTTGTTTTTTAGTTTTTTTTTACCTCCACCTACGGGGAAATTCTCTGTTAAATCTGTACGAGGTAAAAAGAAATTGGGGTGGGGGAGAATATTTTTCTACTGCAATTGGCAGTAGAAAAATATGTTTTCCCTACCCTCTCCACTTCATTCATCCTGGTTGCGACCCTGCCTTCAGCTTGAGATTTATCTTAACTCATATATACCTGAAGCCAATTACCTTTTCAATGACTGAATGTACCTGGTGACACACTCATTAAACATGTTCAGTTTTTATTTATTATTTTCATTTGTTTGGAGTTTATATGTTTTAATTCATGTCATTAGTTTGTCCCTGTGAGGAGTCGAACGCGCGATGTGCCGATTTTCGCCCCGCAATGCTACTAACTACGCACGCAATTTACTGAATCAACTACACGTATAAACAAGATCGAAGAGCAATAGGTTACATTCGACCTTTGGATAATATGAACATAGACCTGTTTATCTAATCGCTGCTTCATCACTACCGTGGAGTGAATGAATATTTTTCAGCTCCCTAAAACTGTTTAGTGGACTCTCACCCTAATGTATCTATGGCCAAATATTGCCATAAAAAGTACACAGACCTGTATGAGGTGAAATGAAATTGGGGTGGGGGAGAATAGTTTCTCTATTGCAATTGACAGCAGAAACATATTTTGCACCCATCCAACCACCCACCCACCCACCCCCTCCCTTTCATTCAGCCTGGCTGCGCCCCTGCCTTCAACTTGAAGTTTGCCCTAACTCATATATACCTGAAGCCACTCATTCTTTCAATTGTTGGTTATTCCTGGGGACACACTCATAGAACATTTTAAGTTTTTATTTATTCTTTTCATTTGTTTGGTGTTTATATATAATATTAATTCATGTCGTTAGTTCGCCTCTGTGCGGAGTCAAACCCGCGATTTATGCACCACAACGCTACTAACGGCGCAACGCTACTAACTGCGCAACGCAAGTTACTAAATACATTGCACGCATTAACAAGAACGAAGAATAGAAGGCAAGGTTCGAATGATCCTTACAGAATTTAACTGGTTTCCTGAGAACTTGTGTTTGGTGATTGACTGAAAGGAAAAGTCAGATGTAAGAATATAATTTAATAATGTAATAGCAACTGTGTGTGAATGCAATGATTTCGCAACTTCGCCGAAAAAAAGTTGAAGAGAAATACCAAACATCTTTGCCTATTGCAAACCAGATTTCTGTTAGCACAACTGGGTTCAAGGTTCTGTGATGCTATGCCGAACGTAAAATGTGCCGAGATTAAGTGTTTCTCGTTGTGTTTAATTGTTAAACGCTTACTTATTTGGGACCTTATCTTCCCCTGCTGGTGTATAAACTTAGTACAAAGAACAAATGAAAGCGGATCGGACAACGTAAACCGGATACCTAAAAAATTAACTTTGTTGTGAGGAAAAGACGGATATACAGTACGAGGAGAGTGGATTGTAACTAAATCACCCTCACCCAGGGAGTGGAGTTATCACCCAAAGCATCCCTTTCAAATTCTGTACATGTGGACAAAAAACACAAGAAGCAATGTTTCAGCCAACGGACCTCCGGGTATAACCCGGAGGTCCATTGGCTGGAACTTTGCTTGTGCTCGTTATGCTTTGAAACAAATTTGCAATTATTGCTTGGGTGGAATCGCCACTCTGCGGGGGATTTAGTGATAATACACTCTCCACAAGCAGTAGTATGTTGTTTCCAACGCATGGCTTAATCTGAACCGATAATCGTCCACGATAGAAGTTCGCCACTAACATGATGAAGGAAACATAAAATTAAAGATGCACTCTGTTTTAAGTGCAATCTGTTTTTTATTACACGCCTGTTCTATGAAATCCCCATCTACAGCAACACTAAATCATGCGGAAAATGAAAATCTGTTCCGCACATATGTGCGGAACGGAAATCGTTGACAGACTATTTTTATAAAGAAGCGAAATTTCACTGATATTTTCTTCAAATCGTGCACCGCAATTACAATTTGAATCGCTTGCGATAGGTAAAAAACACGTGTCGTTCTGTGTATGTTTTGATAGTGGTAACTTTCAAACGATCCGGTGCGGTCCTCCCTCATTGAAAAGTACCACGCCACACCATGGCATTGTCCAAAACACCATGATTTACCATGGTGTTTTGAAGAATGCCATCGTTCACTATGGCGTGCTTTGTTTCTTTTTGTAAGAGATAATAGAAACTAGTAGTTAAGTTCAAGGACATTCCACACCAAAAGTTAAGTTTCGGCCTTTCTTTCTAATTTTGGTCTTGTAGAATTTTTTTCAACAGCTCGTTTTGTAAAATCTCGGGCTTATGTGGACAGATCGTTTGGAAAAGGGTTAAAGCATTCTTAATCAACGAATTAAACGGGGGCGCTGTGTTTTCAAATTTGTAACCGACCCAATAAAAATAATTCCACTTTCTTGAGATACATAACATTTAAGACTTGGCACAGTCATGTCACAGTGGATAGGTTGGTGTCTATCCGAAGCGGTATATATCTGAGCAGTGTGCCCAGGGGCCACCAACCTCTAGCTGAACCCAGTCATCCACTTCAGTAGCATCTGAAACTACGGATCCGAGGTTGAGACTGAAAACATCACAAATTTAAATCAACAATCGTGAATCAGGTTGTGCAAGCAAATGTTGCAAACATCCAGTAAAAAGATATCTGTTAATAGAAAACATGTGATTGGGTTATTTATTATTTAATTAAGCTTCACGAGTTTCCTCTGAGAGTGTGTATTGGAATATTTAACAAAAATGCAGCAATTTTATTTTCTGATTGAACATTATTGATCCGAATGGCGTAATTGGAATACGATGTCGTATAAAATCGTGCAGTAGTTGTACAGTTTGTGGTGAATGGCTTTCCACCACAATCTCGCTCGGACTGTAATTTCTTAGAGACAATGACACCCAATTTCTGTTGAAAAGCATCACGCTCTCATGGCCTGGAACCAACAGTCCGCTTTTCGGACCAACTTAAATATTCCAGACGATGGAATCTAAATGTATCATAAACATTCACATTCTTTGAATCAATCATTAATTGTTTTTAATCGAGAATTAACCGAATCTCTAATGGCATAACAACATTGTTAAACATGTTTGTAAACTAGATACATATGAATGGAGAATCACCATGGCTGTAGTTTTATGATTACGCCGCGTAGTTCCACCAATTATGTAAATATCTTGATGTGTTCAATGCGAAATAAAAATTTAGTGATTGGAATATCTATAACTGGAGGTCCGAAAGAATATCTGTATGTATTTGTGAGTAAAGGGACATCATATCAAATCAACAGTAGTGTGCGCGCAAACTTCACGAAAAGTTCTAAACAAACAGCCCATAAGAGCGTCGGATTCTTTAGAAAATTGGACTAATGCTGGAACGTTACTTGTTCTTCTTATGATCTCTCAAAGAATTTGGGGCTATTGTACGCGTGATACAACCACTCCGCGCATGTTTGGATGATAGACCACCCACCACGTACTGTTCCTAGCCATCGCACAAGGTGGATGCCACCATCGTTCAGGAAAGTACTTCCTTGCAAATACGTTGGTCTTTATTGGGTTTTATATTGTTCTTTTCTCGTGCAGCGGTCGAGGTATAAAGGCCATTTACCAACCAGTCTGGATGGTCCGAATCTCTTAGTCTCGTGGGTTCGAGCCTCGACTCCCGCATTTCTCTCTCCTCCTGTTACACTCGGACATTTTCTTATCACTAAAAACATGGAAAGTATATTTCATCCCTAACAAGTTACACGGATTAAAGTCTATTTTCAAGTAGTGTCGAATGTGCCGCTTGTTTTGTCCTTTTATATGTTTTTTATTCTTAAGGTCTTCTCCGTTATACCAACATTCGATGACAGTTAACGCAGTGTTGTTTTGCCCTGAGCGCCTTGAATAATGCACGTTGAAAAATATACCATCGAAATTTTTTCCAATATGAAACACCATTGGTTTTGGGGGTGGGTTTGGGGGTGGGGGTGGGGGTGGGGTGGGTGGGGGTTGGGGGTTCTCTTTTTTTCTTTTTTGTTTGTTCTGTTATTTTTTGTTTGTTCTTCTTTTCTTTTGTTTTTGGGGGTTTTTTTTGCCTCAACACAAACATGATAACCCTTGGGGGTGCGCAGCACGGTAAACAAATAAATTACTTCGGGGAAATTGCGAACTCCGAAATGTACATAAAGTGTTTGGATTCTGGGTTTTTCTATCTGGGGGAATACTGTAAATGATGTGAGACAAGAACTTACTAGACGATGTCACTCACCGATCATGTCATTTGAATACAATTCAAATTCAGTTCATAGAACAGTAAGAAGAAATAGATTGGGCGGATGGGAAAATTTAGTGAGTTTCCGATTCGTTGAGAACGTGATTTATGGGTGTCGGTACCACATTATCCCATTGGACAATTCTCACTTTCTGTCCGGTTCCCCTCACCCCTTCAATATGACTTAGCCTCCAGCTCTTGCAACCAACCACCCAAGCATACGACAGCGAGCTCATCTGATAGCGACTTAACCTATCCATGTTCGAGCGTAAACTGGCTCAAGTTTACCAAAAATACACCTAAAAGAAAAAAAAAACGAATGTGAAAGCAGAACTTTGTTCCGGGATCAAATTGCGACAGATAACATTCTTCAAAGAAAAAATAACACTGGTTTATTTTCTGCATTGTAAAGAACCTTTAGTGGCACCTTTTTCAAGGCAAGATGAATATGGCAGGTTTTCCTAGACATGGTCTGATGGTTTAAATAACAAGTTAATGGCCTCCGTGTATATGAAGAAATGAGCCTCAAAGCGCCCCGGATTTATTCCCGCTTGTCCCAATTTCTGTTTTAACACCAACTGATTGCTCTTCTCGTTTCTTCCGTTTTGCTTAAGACAAAATGTTATAGTTGCTTTCATAATTTGGACACTACACACCTTTGGCAGTGGTGTTTTCATTCTATCGTCTATTCAATTCAATTCAATTCATTTTATTTCTCTGCAAACCAAAATCAGGTATTACACACGCTAAAAACTAAAGTGTTAAAAACTACACTTGAAGTGCTGTATTTAACACTTACTAAGTGCTGAACTAGCACTTTGTTCAAGTGTAGATATCCCAGAACTTGACAGGTGTTGACAATATTGCCACTTGACAAGTGTAATGTCGCGACACTTAAAAGGAAACAACGGAGCAGACGCGGATCAGGCTCGAACTCTCGAGCCTGATCCGCGTCATCTGCGTTGTGTCCTTTTAATTATGTACCCACCAAGCGCAAATCAAATTATGGACGATTCTGGAAGAACCACCAATGCTAGACACATGGGAAGTGCCATCCATTCAAGTTTCAGATGTCTGACGATTGTAATGTCTAAGTGCTTAAAGCATTGCACTTTGAGTGTTAAAATCAAAGCCTAAGAGTTAGAATGGGTTTAACACCTTGAAAGTGTCAGTTTTAACACTTTAGTTTTTAGTGTGCAGGTTCAAAAAATGCTTGTACAATGAGCACATAATGACAATTTGATTCAGAAAACAATATTCCACACCAGCAACCAATGATGTGTCTAACAGATTATTGCATAGTGCATATATATATAGTCATTAGGCATCGTGATTCAATTAGATGGAGTTAATTAACCCGACGTTAGCGTTGAACAACGGGACAACAACAGCGTTAAGAATTTCGTCCCTATATCGCTGTCCATTTAGATTACCATCGATGAAGATCAACTGCGTTCGATGGTGCAAGGAAATTCCTGCCCAAACCATTACATTACCCCCGCCGAAACGGTCGCATTCCCGCACGCAAGGATCAGAAAGCCGTTCTCCTCGTCGGCGATACACTCTTGCCTTACCATCAGCGCGCCACAGACAAAATCGTGATTCATCTCTAAAAAGAACTGTGCTCCAACGCTGCTGAATCCAGCGAACACGTTGACGTACCCATTCCATTCTGACGGTACGATGACATTGGGTAAGGATTGGTCCGTGGTATGGACGCCTACTTCGGATGCCGTGTTCAGCGAGTCTGTTGCGGACAGTTTGTGAACTGATTCTATTGTTAGTTCTACCAGGAGTAATTGCTGCTGTCCTCGTCGCCGGAAGGAAGCGATCCCGCAAGTGAGACGTCCTGATGTGTCGGTTTTGTGCAGGGGTCGTAACTCCTGGTCGACCTGAACGCGGTCGGTCGACAGTAGATCCAGTGGTTCGATACCTTCCAGTGAGACGGTAAATAGTGGCCATAGTGACTCAGAATTCAGCAGCGAGCTCATCTGGAGGTATCCCAGCCTCATGCATACCAATGGCACGCAGCCTCTGATTTTTGGTTAACCTTGGAATTTTTTAAAATGTCGGAAGACAAAAACTAGCGTGTTTTCTCAATAACTCAGGCTCTCTAGCACAACATAACACAAAGAAAATCGTCAGTCACCCATTCAATTTGACATTCTTGGGTAGCACGTGCTATTTTGAAATCCGTAGCAAAATTGTATACGATTGGGTGGACAACAACAACATGTCATTAAACTCTTTGCACGACTTCTTGTCCACAAACATGCAACATTAGAACTATTATATTTCATCTTTTATCCTATTTTTTCACATTTGTTTCTATTATACTTTCTTTTTTGACTCAGTATAGATGGCCGCCCCATGGTCCTTTTACAGAGGACTCTCTTGAGATTCTGATCCAGCTAAAAAAATTCCCAACAATTAGCGCTGGCGTGCGCACGAAACACCTCGTATCACCATTATGATGACGTTATGCGATAGCAGGTTACCAGTACTACTAGGAGTGATAGTCACGTGATGAATTCCACCAAATGAGTTCCACGATTGGTAGGACTCCCGTCCCAATAAGAACTGGTTGGCCTGTACATAACTATCAAATATCAATCAATCCTTCTCTTATTCTTTCCTTAGTAGGAAATGGCGGAGAAATGTTACAAACGGCATACCAACACGTTCCATCCACCCAGGGAGGGAGGTGTTGTATATCAGGTTCTTTTTGACCCTCATTCATTGAGCCATTCCTCTATAGTCATGCTCCTTGATTAGTGTTGGAACCATAAAATGAATTAACATGACCCTTGTTGGGCGCATGTAGTGATTGGTGCCCGTGAGGTGCCAAGTGTGAAAAATCATTGCATATTAATCCGTTCGCTCGGATTAGTAATCCGTTCGCATGGATTATTAAACCGTTCGCACGGATTAGTAATTCATACGCACGGATTAGTAGTTGTATGAGTCGGAATTTATATTGATGTTGTTCCCCTCACAGCGCAACAAACAAAACCATGAACTTATAAATCCAATCTATTTCTATATATATATAAATATGATATCGAAATCAAGCTGCTCATCTCGACTACTATTCAGCATGTCACCCTGTACGTTGTTCGTTTGCAGGTTTGTCGAAGACCGGAACTATAGACCTGGAACTTAATTAAGCAACCCCTGTTTTTTTCGCAGTGGTGCTAATAGAAACTGTCATTACTTTCATGCTATCTTTCAGGTGGCAAAAAGAGATTGTTTGTGGAAAGAATGGTCTCTTGACAAATGGAAGTCAACACAGCGATGAAAATATGTAGTATTTTAATGCCGCTAATTACACATATCTGTCACTAATGTTTTTGATGGAGAGATGTTCTCTCGACAAGTATGGTGGTGGAACGGTCCATGATGAAACAATGCTGATAATTACTGACAAAAAATGTAACTTGTGATCTCCTGAACACAATAGCAGTGTCTGACGTCAGTAGCGAGTGTATCCACCACGTGACAGACTGAACCCTCCTCCCAATGCTACCAGCGAGCCTTCTGGTACGGTCCAGAGGCAACTGCTGCCACTCCTCATGCAACGCAGCTTCCAAATTGGACAAATTCTGTACAAGCGGATACCCTGCTTGCACACGACGTCCAAGAACGTCCCAGATCTGTTCTAAGGGATTCAAATCGGGGCTCATTGCAGGCTAGGGTAGTGTTGTAATAGCGTTGTTCTGAGTGAATGCTCTCACGGCATGGGAACGATGTGACCTTGCATTGTCGTCCATGAATACAGGGCGAGCAGCCAACGAATGATTGTCAAAATGAGGCACGACAACCGGATTGAGAATGTACCGGATGTACTGATGACCATTGAGATACCACGTGCAGTCACCATATCAAGGTTACAATTATGAGAGAGGCATCCCCAGATCATTACTGATCCCCCACCTTAAAGAACAGTAGGTTTGATGTTCCTGGGCACGTAAGCAGTATTTCTATGCCTCCACACTCCCATGCGACCATCTGTGACGTGAAGTAGGAACCTACCCCCGCCTGACCAATGGACTCCCCCACGTCCCAAGATTCCAATATTGTCGTGCCATATACCACTGCAAACGTTGTCTTTGATGCTGATCGAACATAGCTGGACGTTTGATGACTGTCAAGGTGATAGCTAAAAGTTGCGATTTTGTTGTATAAAAGTGTACATATTTTCGATAATTTTTCTCGTTTGTACCAAGGTATAAGAATGTGCGTTTATATAACGGACCCCGAAAACCGATTTGTCAATCGAACTCTTGTAATTTAGTATGAAAATTTAATGTCCATTATGGCGCACTTGTTGAACGCCATATGGGCTATCTGATAACAGATCAGTACTAAGAGAGACAATATTCTCTCCGGTTATCGTTATCTGGGTAATTAAAGCCAGTTAAAATCTAATTGTTGGAAACTAGTGCACCACTCATGTTCTGGACACACACCCATATTACGCATCTATTCTGTCTCCGAAATGTCAAAAGAGTTTACCTCAAACAAAATTCGCATTTATATCTCTATCCATATCGAATTACAAAGTACTCGTTAAATCAGAATTAATATGTTTAAACTTTGAGTTCCGACTGTATAAAGAGTGAAGCAGAATTCTGAGAGGCAGTTGGCCAGAGGGCACTCAGAGAAGGTCCGAGTTTAGCCTTGGCCGTCGAGGGTCATAGGCACCGAAATTGAAAGTCCGCGTATTGTCGTAACCCTGTGAGTGTTGTAAGGAACCGAGTGTAGTTTGTTAACGGTTGCGAACCGTAGTGGCATAGCAGCCAAAGAAGTAAAAGCTGTAACGTTGAGGTCTAGTAACCGTATCAAGAGTTTGAGTAAGCGCTTGAATAGCTCGCGAGATAAGATAGTTTTAGGCGGTGCGGGAATTGGTGATGTTGAGAACACTTTGCAGAATAGTTTTATGTAAGCTTTGTTAAGTGTATATCTGAAGGCGAAGAATAACTTAACCCCGTGAGAAACAGACAAGGCGCAAAGTGATCGTGAACTGTGGTAGACGCCGATTGAATTGTGATTGAACGCTGATAGAGTCACACAAGCAGAACATTATATGAGTTAAGCCCGAATGACTGTGAAGTAACCATGCGAGGAGGAAGCAACGAGAAGTGAATAGACACTTTGTGTGTATCACAAACCGTGAGAAAATGAGGATGATGTGAGGTTGATCCAGCGGACACAGCTTGCTGTGGCAGACGTCGAGGGCCCTAAAGAATAAACTTTTATCCGCGTAATTAGAGTATTCTTTTGGATAATTTTGTGAGTAATTTGTTTCATATTTTATTTCTTCGTACATGTAAAAAAATAATCTTTTTAGTGAATCATCGTTAATCACCCTTTGGCGTTGTAAGCCACAGGCACCTTCAGGAATCCTAAAAGTCCCAAGCAGATAGGGCATTGATAAGGTGGCAAGGTTTACGTTCGGACTGAGGTTCAGACGACAGTCACTGGCTGTCGACTGAGCACTGATAAGAACATACATTTTCCTCCATCATTTTGAATATCAGTTTAACCCCTGTAATACTGCGAAAATGAACTTTTCTGGACCTCATACCAGGTGCTTTGAGACGGGTTCGGACAGTTCTGTTACACAACGCCTGTTGGGGAGCCAAATCCGTTTCAAAACCCCTCTTAAAGCAAAGGGTTCACGCCTAACGAGGCGTGCCAGACTCCGATCTTCCCGAAGAGAGGTCTTTTGGGGTTGTCCAGGCCCTGGTCGATCCTTAATATTATTGGTTTGTTGATGTTTTCGGACAAGTTTGTTGATGACAGAATGACTATAGCCAAGTTGCCTTTCAACAGCTCCTCCTTGCCATGTCAACATTTATTGATAAAGGGAGTGACAAATTGTCTTGTGTTATATCCAGATACTGCATGTGGGTGATAATGTTTTCTGTGACATTCGCAGGACGCATGCTTCACATGGACGAAGGGATGTGTTTGGGGTACGCTATCATTGCGTTGTCTCCTGTGTATAAATGTTTTGTGGTCAGAAAAGTAGATAGCGAATTGCATATCTTTTTTTAATTAAATCCACGAGACAACACAGTTTCCGAAGAAGTGGTAAAGGACAAATACAAACTAATGTGAGTTCATATTCAAAACAGATGAGACGGAAACGTTTTGGCCAGGGGATGAGGAATGGAGACGGAATAGAGCTGGTACATGGGGATATGTGCCACAAGAACATTTTCCAGAAATAGTTGAAGGAAATAGAGAGAGAAAGAGAGAGCGATGAGAGAGAAAGAGAGCGGAAAGAGATTAGGGTAACGTGATCTTCACTGGTATCTATTACTCCATAATACCTCCACCAGAGAATCGTGGGGAGGGGGTGGGGGGGTGGGGGTTCTGACGACTCGAATATAGTCATCTCAAATTTGTATTTTGTTTCCCGTCATTGCAATCTTTTGGAAAATTATCTGGAAAGAGATTCGCAGACTCTTTACTCTGAAAGTGTGGCCGAACATTACCTCGTATGATTTATTTCTTCTACGACCTTTAAATTCAACAATAACGCACATTTCGGGGGAATTTGTTAAATATGGAGTTAAAAATGTGTATTTTGCTCAATGCAAAGGTGCGTTAGTACCAAATGTAGTTTTGTTTATTATACACCTGTTGTATGAAATCACCATCTACAGCAACAATACACCGTGCGGAAAATGAAAATCTGTTACGTACAAATGTGCGGAACGGAAATTGTTGACGGACTATTTTTAAACAGAAGCGAAATTTCATTGGAATCTTCAACAAATCGTGCGCCGCAATTACAATTTGAATGGCTAGCGATAGCTAAAAATCATCCCCCGAGTTCAATGTGTTCTATGTGCCAGTAGGCACATAGAACACATTGGAGCTCAGGGGACGAAATAGTAACACGGATACCCCTCGCAAATTTGGTTGGCGACAAAATGTGGGGTTTTTTGTTGATAGTTGTCAAATGAATTGCCGAGTGTCCTTCTAATAATTGTTTTTACAGATGCGAAGGCGTGTAATAAACACAAAACGACACATGCGTGTGGATGGGTTAATCAATATGGTTACTTGTGCCATCGCGGAAGGATAAAACTCGAGGCCTGTGGCCTGTCGCTCTATCCCCCTACGCTCGCACTCGTGCCATATCGATTAACTCATTCACATGCGTGTGTCGTTCTGTGCACGTGTGGTATTTCTGCTAAGCTGCGAAGGTACCTGAGCCACTACTGATATATATCAGTGTGTTTGTGTCTTTCTATGGCCGTGGCTAAACCCCAACCTACAAAGTTGGAAATGCTTCCTGTGCCCTTGTATCTGCTTAGTGGAAAACGACAAGCTGTTTGGGAAAGTACGTGCGACATAAATTACTTTCATTAGACGATCTCAGTATATGATGGCTGTTTAGAGCCAGTGTGGGAGAAGGAAGATATTGCGCACGTTCTTTGTTTCACGTTCCACGTATTTCTTCCTTGCACAGAAACAATTTATATACAAACGATACTCGGACTCATTTGCATGAAAAATAAATAATCGAGCTTTTCAAGCCTTTAAAGGAGTTTTCTTTTGAATTTCATCTTTCAACACTCCTTGTGTTGTTGTCGCTGTAGTTGTCGTGGTCGTACCTCATTTGTCTCAGTGCCCCGTGATATTTTACGGTATTTCCAAACATAAGACATATTCTAACGGCGTTCAGTATTTCGTACAAAACTATGGAAACATGAGTTCACGAATAGTTTTAGTTGTTGGGCAAGTTTTTGTCTTCTTAAGTTCTCAACACATTCACGCTTTCATCGGGCAAGTACTCATTATGGAAATGTGTTTCATCCACTTGCAGTAGGAATTCATTCTTATTCCAGGCAATCCATTGTCTTGAGGGGGAAGCATTGTTTGAGGAGAAATAATTTGCCAAATGAACTTCAGAAAATTTGCACCATAAAATGCGAAAGAAGGCTACCAATTCTTCAAACCGATCATTTTGTGCAAAACATTATATGGAAGATGGAGAGAACGCTACAATTTTCACTGGAAATATTGTTACTATACGTGCAGTCACGTCAGTAAAACACTTTCCATCGATCTGTTGAGTGCCTTTATACTGATCTTAAAGTTCCGCGACCTTAAATTATTCTTCTACTGTAATTAGAATTCCAACCAATTATTTATTGCTTGACAGAACTCCATCAAACCTACTGCTGAATACTCCCTTTATTTTACCTTCCAAACGGAACGACCGCCTCGAACAATATCAGTGGGCATTATTTTACTGACCATTGGACAGTATCTGAAAAAACTGGTATTATTTTAAATAAGGACCAGTTATTGCCCTGATACAAACATTCAAACTGACCTGACCAAGTTTTTGCCTTATGTTTATGAAACAACTATCCTGTTTTCTTTCATGAGTTGTCAATCTATTGACATTTCCAGTTTTAATGCCCCTCCACCCCCCCCCCCCCCCCCCCCCCCCAACCCGTGTTCTCATTACAACAAGAATTTAATGTAAAATGAGTTCCAGACTTGGTCCTGGATATTCGGCCAGCTGATGGTCTGAGAGTTCGCCCTCGACCATTTCCTGGTCGAATACCATGGACCTCGTGCATTATCCCGTAAATAAAGTGGTGTCACGGAACACAATCCTACACGGTTACATTAATTGGTATGTGGATTGAATTATGATTGTTCGAAATCCAAGATGTGCTAAGGCAGACCCTTGATAAAAATATTTTATTTCCGAATAAGAAATCTATCGTCCCCTCAGCAAAATATTGCCTCGAATACCCAGGGTTAGAACAGAAGCGCTTCTGCTTTCTGGTCATCTCCAAAGTTATTCCATTCTGTTATCACACCGAATTAGGGAAACAGAATATTGTTTGCGTTAGCAATCATCTATCTATAGAACGTAAAGAGAACGTAAAAATAAACTTAAAATTGAGTGTATTTTTTGTATGTGTCACCTACCAGCAGAGTGTTCGGGAAGAGTGTCGATTTGGGGGAGGGGAGGGGCAGTTGGGGTTGTAATCCCGATTTGTTCCGACTGCGATGGCCACTGATAAAATATTCCAACTACATCCTCAAGGCATGCTTTCGTCGAAGGCATGCCTTGATGATGTAGTTGGAAATGTCAGTCAGAATTGTACAGTCGAAACCCGTTAACTCGAAGTTCGCGGTACCGTCAGTGAACTTCGAGTTATCCAGGTGTTCGGGTTATCCAGATTTGGGTAATTCGATGGTTTTGATCAACGAAGGAAAATGGGATACAAATACGTTATTTGGATGCTCAGCATCTACAATTGCTTTGAACATTTATTTCAGCTTTCAGTCTTTCTAAATTGTTTGTACACGAAACTGATTTTGGAGGTGAACTTTGCTTTGTACAACATGTAATTGATGAAATAAATCACAACGTAACTCACAGTTTGTTTACCTTATTTATTTCAAAGTACACATAAAAAATAGGAATGCACAGAACAAGGAATGTCGCAAACAAATGTACAACAAGAAAGCAAGTCGGCATGGATACCAAAGTTAAAAACTCAAGACTTCTTGGAAATGTATTATATGTGGTATTCGTGGTGCAACTTATTTAATTAACACGTAACATACCGGTACTTCAAATCGGACATACTGGGTCCCCAATAACCAGAATCGGGCAGCACAGATATCCATTTGTATTAACGACTGTGTGTAACACAGGCCCAAGTATCAAATCTATAGTCTGACAAAATTTCAGTCAGGTTTTGTTTCTAAAGTCTCCACCGTTCTCCAGTTGAGTGAAATTTACCACACCATTAGCTCCGCTCTTGACGAAGGACAGGAAATAAGATTTGTCTTCTGTGACATCAGTAAGGCTTTTGACAAAGTATGATATCATGGCCTTTTGTACAAAATCGAAAAGATCGGTATAACCGGTCATCTTTTGTCCTGGTTCAAATCGTACTTTAGTAATAGGCACCTGTGGGTCATTGTTAACTCTTGTAACAGGGGTGGGGTGAACGATTCCCCAGGGGCTAGAACCCTGGCCGAAATCTCCCTGTTGTTCTTCAGAATCGTGAGGATCTGGGTCAACTAGCAAACCATGGATAAAATATAACTCAACTGTAGAGGTAGAATAACCATTAAGTTATGTGCTGTGGTCTGGATGAATTCACAATAAAATAGGAATAACAGTTTATACGTGGTTTATTAAGAAGCCAAAAAATAGTATGATATGAAATGGACATGAATATGAATGACGGATCAAAAACCACGGGTCCACTCCGCTTTTACCAAAAAGAGGGTTGAATTACACAACATATATATTCAGTAAATGTGGATGCTCGCCCAGAACTCGGACCTGGAGAGAATCACTGTCAGAAACGTTGATTCTCACCAGGGTCAAGTTGAACGGGCCCAAAAATTACGGCACCCATTACGGTTAACCTTTTTACAGGTTACAAAGTGTCCCCCATAACTAACCTCAACAGGCAGTTGTACTGGTGCAGCTGAATTAGAGCTTTAATGCCAAGAAGTGGGCGGCGAATTATGAGCGAGACCGCTCTTACATAGGATAATTTCGCGGGGAAAGATTTCGAATACTAGAATATGATTGATCCCTCGCTTTCACCTCGACGAATGAAAAAACAGCACAATGCACTACGGCGTGAACCAATTAGGTACATCGATTCATTTTAAACATGGAAATGACTTGAAGCCAACAAAAATAGAATTAAACCTCTGTTGTGAGCAGCCGAATTATAACAGAGTAATTTAGAACTTCTGTTGTATATTATATTTCAACTGCTGTTACCAAATCCGTTACACTCCCCCCTCCTTAAAAAGAAAATGTGTAACATTTTTAGAACCATGCAGCAGTTGTTAAATAGATTTATGGCAAATCTTTAATATTTTATAATTTTCATTTAAAATGTGGCGTTCCACATAAAACATTCTCTATAAACTTTCACGAGATCCGGCTTACCAAGCCAATTCCCCCGAAAACATAACATGCACAATTTAAATTGATAACGAAGGAGATGAACAAGATGTTACAAAATTACACATGATTCCTCTACCGACTATTATATAGTGTAAGTTATTGTCTCTTTTTATAAATTCTGTAAAGTCTTGATCTTGTCTCTCTGCTTCTTCTGAAGTAGTCCTCTAGTGTTCACTGCTGGAATGTTTCCAATTCCTTTTCATTACTCGATAACAAGATAATTCCCTTGTTCTTCACAGCACGCTAAACCATACGCCGTTCTGTTCTGGAGAAGTGAAGTCATTTTGCATTACCACCACTCATCTCGGATCTGCTGCAACACGTTCATCAGATTCTGCTCTCTCCGCTAGCACCGAAAAGCATGGCAAAAGTACGTCAGCAGAATCAAGAATTCTTTCCTGACACACTGCATGCTACATCGCACGCTACTCCGTTGCCAGCTTCTTGTGATGGTGTACACTCCATTAATGTTGAACAGACGTTAAATTTCTACTGGGAGGAGCAAAAAAATTAAATCTACAGCAGTAACAGCAATTATAATTGCTTCCTCTGCTTTATAGTTTCACAGAAATTCCAAAATGCGAAATACTGGTTAATTTCCCAATAAGATAGGTGAAATATCCGGAATACAATTAATGTAGATGAAATTCTGTATAAAATTATTTCTCTGGATTTTACATTTCCGCCAATAATTCGAAAAATATTCAAAATTTAATTGTAACGTTCTAAAGGTCAACAAGGCCACGTGGTTTCTACTAATCTAACACATGTGATAGATTACTATCAATGGGACATATCAATATTCGAGCAGAATAAGCAGCTGTATTCAGCCTTTTAATATATATAGACTGCTCACAATTGTGCTCCATTTTAAATTTAATGGTCAATTTGGAAATTATATTTTGGGCTATCTATGGAGAACATAATTCTCAACAACCAACTATTTTACACTGACATTCAAGAAAGGTTTTACATTTTAGTAAACGAACGAGAGATTGGCTACTACCCACAAAACAACAAGCCTCAGGATTGCAATATTTCCTCTACTGTAAATTACTTTGCCCTATATAAGACACTCCAAATGTACACCTCTAAGGTTAGTTCAATTTGACATATCGGTAACAGCTTCAGTTTTCGCCAGAGCTAAATTATGTATCGTAATGACATCCACAAATATTATCTACGTAATATTAAAACAGCATCCAGACTACTGAAGACAAACCACCTATTATTATCAGAACCCATGACGTCGGGAGTATAACTTAAAAGAGAAATATACAAATATTTACAAACTCCTACACGTCGCGATTACTGTTTAATAGGTAAGGTTCCACATACTTCAATGTCAATCCTCAATAGAAAATTGACACACCAGCACACTGTGTACTACCCACTTTAAATAAGCAGACTACGAGGTCTGATTTCGCTTTCTAGGAAAAACATCCTTTCTGGTCACTACCGAGTGTTACCTACAGTAACACAAAATACATCCAAACTAATGAGCAATGCAATCATCTAGCATTTTAGCTTTTAATATCGACTTACTAAAAGATTCTTTCTTGAATCAAGTTTACCTAACAGTTAATGCCTTAACGAACATCTAACTTGGGCCTGTTTATTAGATTTAATGTTGACCATAAACATTTCCAGAAGTTGAAAGAAAAATTATGGGCTTAAATCCTATAAACATTCAATATAACTTTGTACTAAAGGGCATATAACTCGACTTCACTTCCTATTTACCCATAGCTGAGTTGCCTCAAATGCCCCACAGATTGATTAACCAAATGGGTTATCTTCATAATAAACCTGGAAAGTGAAAGAATTTCAGAAAAATTCTAATTGAACTGCAGACATTTTTTACGACCAATGCCACTCACAGCTTTTACGAATAAGCTTCTTGAGCTACACTGGCACTTTCAATACCTTTACTAGTCTCAAAATAAATCCACCTATAACAAGATGCTAAAAGCCTCTATCGGGTATTTTTCACATTCGTGTCATAAGTGTTTGGACTGAGTTGACTGATCAGCTCAGACCATCTCAAATTCTTTGGCTCAAAAGGGGGGGGGAGTATTTTGGACCCTGTTAATCCCAGTTTCAGTGAGATTTCGGAGTCTGGTGCAGAGTAAAATAAAACTACAGAATAAACAGTCTATAAACTTAGACTTCAATTCACTCATACAATGACTTTGTCTACCAAACTTTAATTACACCAAGCTTATGAGCTTCCACTTCACCAGCAGTGATATACTTGGGCTCATTGTGCCATTTAAAATCACAAAGTTGGATTCCAAACGTTTGCATTTGCATTCAATTGGGGAAAAGCCCTTGCATTTATAATAATACAACAAAAGCTATTGAAATTAAGCATACCAACAATCGAGCTCTAATTTCCTCATGAATTAAATTCATCTTGATAGTTCAAAGAACGCAGACCTTGATGATAAAAATTCCCATAATGTAAGTAGCTGTAATAACCAGATCCTGGTAGCCTCGCCAATTTGTAACAGGGGTGGGGTGAACGACTCCCCAGGGGCTAGAACCCTGGCCGAAATCTCCCTGTTGTTCTTCAGATTCGTGAGGATCTGGGTCAACTAGCAAACCATGGATAAAATATAACTCAACTGTAGAGGTAGAATAACCATTAAGTTATGTGTTGTGGTCTGGATGAATTCACAATAAAATAGGAATAACAGTTTATATGTGGTTTACTAAGAAGCCAAAAAATAGTATGATATGAAATGGACATGAATATGAATGACGGATCAAAAACCACGGGTCCACTCCGCTTTTACCAAAAAGAGGGTTGAATTACACAACATATATATTCAGTAAATGTGGATGCTCGCCCAGAACTCGGACCTGGAGAGAATCACTGTCAGAAACGTTAATTCTCACCAGGGTCAAGTTGAACGGGTCCAAAAATTACGGCACTCATTACGGTTAACCTTTTTACAGGTTACACAGTGTCCCCCATAACTAACCTCAACAGGCAGTTGTACTGGCGCAGCTGAATTAGAGCTTTAATGCCAAGAAGTGGGCGGCGAATTATGAGCGAGACCGCTCTTATATAGGATAATTTCGCGGGGAAAGATTTCGAATACTGGAATCTGATTGATCCCTCGCTTTCACCTCGACGAATGAAACAACAGCACAATGCACTACGGCGTGAACCAATTAGGTACATCGATTCATTTTAAACATGGAAATGACTTGAAGCCAACAAAAAAAGAATTAAACCTCTGTTATGAGCAGACGAATTATAACAGAGTAATTTAGAACTTCTGTTGTATATTATATTTCAACTGCTGTTACCAAATCCGTTACACTCTGAATTTTCTACCTGGGAAACATCAGAGCTGGTGTTCCACAGGGATCAACTCTAGGACCGTTACTTTTCCGTATCTGCATAAATGACGTAACTGACGGACTGGTGTCTAATATCCGACTCTTTGCTGACGATACATCTCTCTACCTCACCGTTGAAAAAACCCTGTCCAAGCTGCAAGACTTATGTCCGACGACCTTCAAAAGATCGAATCGTGGGCATCCCAATAGCTGGTTGACTTCAATCCTGCAAAAACCGAGTCACTTATAACATCACTCAAGTCCACTAAACCAGATCACCCCACTCTAAAGATGTCTGGTTCTGACATTAATGAAGTCACCCAGCATTAACATCTGGGCTTAATCCTGAATGACCGTGGATCATGGGGCAATCATATCTCTGACATCACAACTAAGGCCTGGAACAGGATATCACTCCTCAAGAAGTATACATTTTCCCTGGATCGTAGAACACTGAAAAAAATATTTTTCTCTTTTATACGACCACTAGTGGGATATGCTGACACTGTTTGGGATAATTGTAACGATTACGAATCCTCCGAACTAGAACAAAATACAGCTTGAGGTGGCTCGGATAGTTACTGGCGCTACACGAAGTGCAAGTTGAGCCTCATTATATGCCGAAACAGGCTGGGAAACCATCCGTACGCGCCGAGAAAAGCACAAACTTATACAGTACTACAAAATGGTTCACCATCTTGTCCCAGGTTATATATCATCTCTTGTCCCCTCGATAACATCCGCTACTCAGGAATATTCTCTTCGCAACAATACCAACTTAAACATCCCACACTGTCGCACCAACACACACCTACATTCCTTCTTGTCGTCGACAACTCGACTGTGGAATAGTCTACCCCATGCAATTAGAGAAACTAGTTCCCTCGGAAACTTCCTCTCATACATAAACAAAGATAGATTCCAGACTCCAAAATGGTTGTACGCTCACAAATCAGGTCAGACTCAAATATATCACTGTAGATTAATTACGTCTGGCCTGTAGCAATCTCACTGACCACCTGTTTAATAATTTTCTCACTAGCTCATCTTTATGTGGCTGTGGGGAGCGCGAAACAATTCATCATTATCTTTTTAACTGTCCTCTTCATTTAGATATAAGAAGGGAGACGCTACAGCAACTTCCTTACGCCATTGACGTGGAAACTTTTCTCAACTGCAATGTCAACTTCAACGTACAAACCAACTCTGCAATCTTTCTCTGCCTTCAAAGATATATTGAGTTGAGGCAACTCGTAGATTCGGTTGACAATCAGTAGATCGTGTACCGAAATCAACACTGCAATCTCCAACATGGCGTATTCAATATATTGATCGCTCAACGTCGCTGATCTAAATGGGTGCTTCGCCCGGATCCCAACCTGAATGCGCTTCTTGCAAGACTGTCTTAACTGGTCGGGTTCCACCATTCTTCGTCCATCTCACAGGAGCCCAACAGCCATAGTACCCACTCGGCCAGTCGAACTACTCCAACCTCTACCTCCAATTACAACATTCACCATTCAAAAACACAAACCTCTGTTATATAATCCAATCTCACTCTTCAGATTACCACTTTACAGGTACGACAAAAAGTGATCTTCAAACGTTCATACTCCAACGTTTAATCCTAAGGTAATAATATAATAACACTTTGGCCAGCCGCTGATTTGTCGCGGTTCTCGGACGAGAAGGCCATGGTTACCCCTGTACTCCCAACTCCCTCCCTATTCCCACGCTTCTCCTCTCCTCCCAACACTCGGAAACGAACTGCTTGATGACATCCCTTGCCCCATTCTTCCCAATCTCTCCGATTAGCATATTAACCCTCTCCTTTGAGTATCCCCCTAACCACATGTCCTTCATTCTCCCATCCCACTTCCCCATTATACTCCCAGTGAATCTCATTCTTTTAGACTGATACTTTGGGCATTCTAGAAGATAGTGTTCCAGGGTCTCCACCATGCCCAAGTTACACATCTGGGACTCCCTTTCATCGTCTTTCCCAATTTTCCCCCTCAGCTCCAGGGATCGCGACCTCAGCTTGAACAACAGTGACCCCCCAAAGGTGCCATCAAGGTACTCTTCAAAACCTGGCTTCTCTTTATCACGCAGGCCACCCAAAGACCTCTTTGATTTGACTCCCTCTCGCCAATTACGGTTACAATCCGCCATGACCCTTTCTCTGACGATTTTTTTTACCCTGGTTTGCCCCAACGTCCAGGTCCGAGATCTCCAATGAGTAGTTCTCTACTAGCTCCCTCACTTGGACCATCCACCCCGTTTTGATATTTGAGTTGAAAATTCTCAGGAACATTACTTTACACCATCGGCTGTCGGGGAGATTTACCAAATAATTAAGATAACCGAGGTTCATCAGGTCAATCCTGTCCTTGATCCTCATCCACCCAAGCTCACCCCTGATTGCTTCTAGCGCTGCGGCATTACTCGACCCCGTTATCCATCGGCCTGCATCGTTCTGCAGGATTTCCGAGCTCTTTACGGCCGTCTGGTTTAGGGGTACCACTTCCGTACCGTATGTTATACTTGGCAGCCCCACCATTTCCCAAATGGTTTTCCCCACGAAAACCTTATTGAAACTGTTTTTCCCTATAAGTTTCATTTGGTTAAGGATTCGCTTCCCCATCAGAATCAATTTATTTGTGTGGTTTCGGTAGATACCTCTTCCTGTAATGTTTATATTTACCCAACTGGAGACAGCTTACATAAGCATTAGCTTTCTGCTGGATCCATTTTCCAATTCACAGTTTATGTTATTATTGTGTAATCTCTGTTTTTTGTACTTCTTATATTGTTTGTTTGGAAATAAAATATTGTCAATCAATCAAATCTATAGCCTCGTAAAAAGTACATGATGGCCAGCAAGAGTGAATGGATATCTGAGACTACCATCCAGACGAAAATATCCGGAATTTTTTTGTGACGCCCCTGTGTGCTAGTCATATAAGGTGAGAGGTTAAATATCCGTTAGACATGGTTAACTCTAAAAGTGAAGAATATGAGCTTGCGGGAGTATGAGAAAAATCGGTTTTCAGTAGATTTCAATGTGAAATATATTCAGCAGAGTATGAAACATTATATCAACACACGATGTTCAAATGCCACATGATCGTGTCCTTTGGTAAAAACTCCTACATAATTCCGATTGCCCACATGGGGGTGGGGGGGGGGGGGGAGGTGGGGGTGGCGCTCTGTACTAAGACGTACTCTACGTCGATGGTGCACTTGTCTTCAACCAATGCTAACCCTACTTGTGTTGAGTTAGCATGTTGGGGCGTCTGACAGTTGCTCACCACTGCTCGGTGGTTCTCTCTGGGTACTCCGGCTTTCTCCACCCGATAAACTTCCAACACGCGTGGCCCTGTCTGTTTAAAGTGTCGTTAAACCCAAATAAAAACAAAACCATATGGTCAGCTGTATTCATGGGATGTATCACGTGAACAGCTGGCATATTCATGGGCAAAACGTTATCACCTCAGAATCCACGGCCATTATATTGTTCATTGAATAAATCTCCAATTGTGGTGTAAACATTTCTGTTTGCGAGAAGTTCGATTGACAAATATTTTCTTTCTCTATCGATTGAGTTCGTGATGGTCGCGGCTTTGATGATAGACTGCCTTTTTCAACCTCTCATTTAACCGCCTTTGACAAATGAATCCGTCAGTATTATACTTCTATTGATTTATGGTTTTCTATAGTTTAATCAGTTTCTTGAATCAATTGTTGACTCTTCTCTCTCTGACTTCTATATCCGATGCTCATTCAAGAACACTATTGAAAAAAAACGAATCTTGAACCAATTGAACCCAAAACCTTGGCTCATTGTTTGGACTTTAGCTGTAAATGTCAACGGTTCGACCCTAACCCGCGTAGGCTACGTTGTTCTTGGCAAGCCACTTCATCTGAACGTAACTCACAAGTGGGAGTACAATGATAATGTGCACGAAAAGCGTACATCACTTGGATGGTACACTTGACCCAAACTATGATAAACTTGCTTGTGCTGAGTCAGTAAGTTGGAAAGCACGACAGTTACTCACCGCCGCATGGTGGTTCTCCCAGGTATCAGGCTTCCACTATCCCGTACAACTGTGGGACACACTATGTCCTCTGCTGTTGAAAGTGTCGTTAAATCCCAATAAAACAAACCCACATGCTCACTTTTCTTGTGGAGAATCCTGATATATCCCAGTTTCGTAATACGTGGTTGCTCAATGAATTTGCGGTGTAAACCAATCCATATTACAAGGAGGATGCACGTTGAATATATTGATACATATATTCCCAAAATAAATATGGACTCTTCCATTTGATGGTATTGACATGGCACCGGAGATACCATAAAGATTCAAAGGGTTAAGGTGTATGATTGATCAACTTTTCAAATTCTACCACGGAGGTAATGATGAGACATTTTGAAGCCTAGAAACCGACTGGCCCAGGGTGAGGGTGACCCGGCTCACGGTTGAGGGTGGGACCCCCGTAGACTTGCCCAATGTGAAGAGTGGGTGGACTCATTTCTTTGGGAGCGGCTCAAAGTTGAGGATGAGCCGACCCTGTTGGAAGTGGGCCGGTCGGTCAAAACGTTACAATTGTCAGTCGGGTAGCGGCAGTCCACCCCTCCGTTTGGTTTGGTTTAGTTAACTGAACTAGTGGGGTCGAATATTAATATTATCAAATTACCACAAACAATTCACCATTAACGTGTCCTTAAGTAAACCTTAAATATTTGACTGTTTGTTCTATTATACTATGGTATTTCAGTATGCAGGCAAATGGACTTAAACTAAATTTGGCACACTTTAAAATGGCCGTTTCAAAACGGAGCACTCGATGGCGTAGTGTTATTTTGTTAGTCCTAAATTGCACCTGGGCGTCTATCAGTCTTCAGATGTTGTTATTAACTTCTCTGAACAACATTCCTTCAATATCTCTTGAACAAGATTTTCCGACATTCATGGGCAGTGAAAGACGGGATGTAGTTTGCGAAATAAAGGATTTGAATGGCTGATAAGATCGAAAGTGGACATGTCTTTTTTAAGCGAAACTGTCTTGGAATCTATCTTCTCGGGAACAAAAGGAACTGCACTCAAGTAATAATGCATTTCTAACCAAATTTAACCGGTTTTAACTAAACTAATTATAACTGAACTAATACATGTCTTTTTTAAGCGAAACTGTCTTGGAATCTATCTTCTCGGGAACAAAAGGAACTGAACTCAAGTAATAATGCATTTCTAACCAAATTTAACCGGTTTTAACTAAGCTATTACATTAAAACGTTTAACAACACCTAGGAGACAGCCTTGTATAAGATATTGTCTTATTGCTAAATCCATTTCCGTTTGTGTATTTTGTGTTTGAATTTAAGTTGTTCTTTTACGTGATTATCTGAAATAAATATTGTTTAAACTAAGAATAAGTTGCTCTAGGTATCAATACTTTACTTTTAATATTGTTGAGGCGTTTTGTGACGTGTTTTATTTTCCGTTTCCAGATAAATTTTGATGTGAGGACGTAAGATAAAACACTCGTTGTTCTCTTATTTCAGACATGTCATATTTTCTTGTGTTAACAGTAATCATTACTGAGAGAGGTATGTTTATTCAAGCTTTCACGCAAACAAATAAACTGCACTCTCCCCTCTCATCAAACGTACACGACTTACTCTAAAAGGGAATATAACATTGACCGGATTTAGTGTTAAGAGTGTCACTGTTGTCTACTGCTCATGTGTCTTTCTAACAACTCATCAGTGGAACGTTCAGATTGAAGGATGGGAGCCCAGTGTCATAATTTAATGAAACATCTCAGTACCAGATAATAAACTTTATTCTTTTATTTGTTCAATCGCAATTGACCTTGTGTGTGTCTGATATTTTCATTTCCTTGCCGCGGAATCGACTTCTATTCTCCATAATATCACATGTGTTTTTGTTTGAGTTCTTTAATATGAGGGGTTTCGCGAAAAGAATCTCTCAGTAAGAGCAACTGAAATACGCTACAGAATTGCCTGTCTCTGCCTGTTGACATATTAACAACTAAATACATGACCACATCCGAAAAAAAACAGACTGGTGACATCTAACAACAATCGTTTATAAACATACTTACCACCGACGTACAAGCCGCGTCACCACATTGATTTTTATACTTTCACCTAGCACGGCTAGCAAAAAACAATTCAACGCTATGTTTTAGATGTCAAAATTGATAAATGATAAAATGGCCGTTACGTGGGTAAAGGGTGAAAGTTATCCTCTTTAAAAATATTTTCAGGAGTTTTAATGGTTTCGGTTTTTTGTTGTACTGAAATTCTCATGACTTTAAAATGAGGGGGTCGTGGTTTTGAGAGACCGTCGTTACACTAAGTAAGTAGTTTAGTGTCATCGTTACGAAAGCTCTTACAATGAATATAATATAAATGAAGAACAAGGCTTTTTTGAATGAGACGCATCGGTACTCACCTGGAGTATTATATATCTTACCTCCTCCAAGTATCTTGGAATTTGATTGGTTCAAAGACGTCACATGCAGACTGCATATAAAACCATATACTGCCTGTCAACATAAATATACGCTGACAGCTTTTTCAATCTCCCCAACTAAAATACTGACTCTTTCCCTCATGCCATCCCTCATCCACTTATCTCTCATATTCCGTCCTTTTCTTTAATTTCGCCTATTAGTTTCTCAAGGAGTCTTATTCTACACGGAAAATATTTGGGGAATTATAAAATTAAATGTACCAGGTATCCGTTACTCCTAAGCTGCACATTTGTTCCCCTCTTTCCTCACTTTTCCAGATGTTTGCTCTCAACCCCAGTGACACTGAGCTCACTTTGAGCAACAATGATCCTCAAAAGATCCATCTAGGCACTTCTGAAAAGTTGACGCATCTTTTTTGCACAGCCCGCCCAATGAGATTTTGACCCCATCTCCAGATAGCCAGTTTCTATTGTAATCTTCGAGACCCCTTATCGCGATGAAACTGTTCTCTTCCTACAGTCCTAATTCCAGGTCTTCAGTCTCAATGGAATAACACTCCATTATAGCTTCCTAACCTGTCTTGTCCATCCTGTCTGGATTTTGGAGCCCCATACTTAGTTAAACGCTACTTTACATCATCTGCTGTTTGGAAGGTTTACCAGACAATGTAGGTATCATAACTTCCCCATATCTGTTCTATCTTTAGCAGGCACTCACGCATGTTCCCCTCTGAAACCTTCCAGTTCGGGTGCACTACTTGACCCAACTACCCACAGACCCGCATCAGTTTGCAGATCTCCAAGTTCTTCAATACCATGTAGATCAAAGGGAGTACATTCCACCCAAACTCAAAATATTATTATAGCCATGTCTCTTGTCTTGTCGACCTATCGCCTTCATTGACAAAACAATTCACGCTACAGTACTGTGATTACCAAAGCAGACTGGGTCACGATCTGTTCGAAATTCTCTCCACTTCTCTCCCTACACCACTGTAGTATCTCGCCCGTTAAGACTGGTGGAAAAGTGTGTCGCGACCCGATCGCGATCTGATCTAGAAAAGTAGCACTTTTGTGATCACAGTACGGCAGGTGCAGTATGCACAGCGGACCTTAGTTTAACCCTTTACCTAACATGAAAAGCAGACGACACTTGCAAAAAAAAAATCTTGAATAACTAAATTTTTTCATTTTTTGTCTCAAAAACATAGGTTATGACCCCTCGTTGGAACGAGCTCGACGAGCTCGTTCCAACGAGGGGTCATAACCTATGTTTTTGAGACAAAAAATGAAAAAAATAATGAAAATTAATTGGCGATTTTTGAGAATAGCGCTGGCCGGTTTTGGCTGTTACGTTGTTAAAGGGTTAACCCTTTACCCAACCTGATGGCAAAAACCGGTCAGCGCTATTCACAAAAATTACCATTTAATTTTCTTTTTGTCTCTGTTATATTGCATATTATTAATTTAGATTTCGTTTAGTTATTTATCTTCTTTCCTGTTTCATGTGATGTACACATCTCACAAGATTTAAAAAAATTCAATATTGCTTAACTCTTTACCTAATACGAAAGGCAGGCGACACCTGCAAACAAAATTCTTGAATAACTAAATTTTTAATTTTTTGTGTCAAAATCATAGCTTATGACCCCTCGTTGGAAAGAGCTGGTTGAGATCGTTCCAATTAGGGGTCATAACCAGGGTATACTCTGGTATTAAATCACTTAGCGTACACCTGGAACTTAATTAAGCATCCCTATATTTTTTCTCGTAGTGATATTAATAGAAACTGTCCTTACTTTCATGCTATCTTTCAGATGGCCAAAAGTGATCATTGGCGGAAAGAATGGTCAAACGACAAATGAAAGACAACACAATGATGAAATTATGCAGTATTTTAATGGCGCTAATCACACAACTCTGTCACTAATGTTTTTGATGGAAAAATGTTCTCTCGACAAGTATGGCTCTGGGATGGTCCATGATGAAACAATGCCGGTAATTACTGACAAAAAATGTAACTTGTGATCTCCTGAACACAATAGCAGTGTCTGGCGGCAGTAGCGAGCGTATCCACCACATGCCCGGATGACAGCCTGAACCCTCCTCCTAATGCAGTGGGCCTTCTGATGCGGTCCAGAGGCAACTGCAGCCAATCCTCATGCAATGCAGCTTCCTAATCGACCAAATTCTGTACAGGCGGATCCCTTGCTTGCACACGACGCCCAAGAAAGTCCCAGATGTGTTCTAAGGGATTCAAATCGGGGTTCATTGCAGGCTAAGGTAGTGTTGTAATAGCGTTGTTCTGAAGTAATGCTCTCACAGCATGGGAACGATGTGGCCTTGCATTGTCGTTCATGAATGCAGGACGAGTAGCCAACGGGTTGTTGTCAAAATGAGGCACGACAACCGGATTGAGATGTCCTGGATGTCCTGATGACCACTGAGATTCCTACATACAGTCACCATATCAAGTTTAGAATCATGAGAGAGGCATCCCCAGATCATTACTGATCCTCCGCCATAAGGAACAGAAGGTCTGATATTCCTGGGCACGTAAGCAGTATTTCTATGCCTCCACACTCCCATACAACCATCTGTGACGTGAAGCAGGAACCTACTCTCGTCTGACCAATGGACTTTCCTCCACGTCGTGAGATTCCTGCGTCGGCGTGTCATACACCACTCCAAACGTCGCCTGTTGGGGAGCCAAAGGCGTTTCAAAACCCCACTTGAAGCAAAGGGTTCACGTTTAACGGCGTGCCGGACTCCGATCTTTCCGAGGAGATGGCTTTTGTGGTTGACCAGGCCTTGTCGGTCCTTAACATCGTTAGTTTGTTGATGTTTTCGGACAAGTCTGCTGATGACAAAATGACAAGTTGCCTTCCAATAGCTTTGAATGACATGCCTGTTGCATGCATGCCAATTATTTGCCATCTTAGTGCCTCTGACAGTCTCCTCCTTGCCATGTCAACATTTACTGATCAAAGAAGTGTCCATTTTTCTTGTTTTATACTCAGATATTGCATGTGGGTGACAGTGTTTTTTGTGACATTCGTGAGAAGCATGCTTCACGTGGACGAGGGAATGTGTTTGGGGTACGCTATCATCCAGAAACATCATGTTTCACTAGATGAAATGTACTGCAAGACATAGTGATCGTTAAAACATCGTAATCAGTATCAGCAACTTCGCTGTCATGAAGCATTTCAGGGGGTGCTGAATTAAGTTCCGGGTGTATATGTTGGTGGTTGGGATTGAGAGGAGATCATGGTGTAAGACTAACATGTAGGGATGTTTGCTGTATAGAATTTCGTTTATAAGGTTGATTCGGATTTTTATTGCACGTATAATCTCTCTGTACCAGAGAGAAGATTGGCAAGTTACAAATGAACTGCTGTGCGGGGTTTCCAAACCTAATCATATGACCTTATTATGTTATTTATCCACACCTTTCTTTCAGCACGTCTTTCTTTTTACGGGTGTTTACATGTCCGTGACATAAATTCAGAGTATTGTTCGGTAAAGGGAAGCATGAATTCATTCCACCATTTCGATTCGCACCTTTGATTCGAGGAGTAAACATCAGCGACTGAGATGGAATTACCAACTGAAAGCCCAGAGGCACTGCTAAGCCTGAATGCTGCTCTAACTACCATTTGGAGTATCCAAGAATGAAAGGGCAAAAAAAAATCACTTAGCAGTGTATCTTAAGAGAATCCCATACCAGAGTCCTTGGAGAGGTATGGCGCCTTTCATGGGGGATTTCCGCCCGCACTGGTCCCCCCAGCCCCCCCCCCCCCCAAGTGATTCGAATTTGGTGGACCAAATCCGTACAGAGAAGAAAAAAGAGAAGGAAGGGACCAGACGCCGCGATGCCCATTGACTGTCGGAGTTTCTGGAACGGAAGAGGATGGAAAAAGACGGGAAAGAGGCAGAGAGAGATTAGAAGAATCATACCTCACACCCCTGACAGATGGATGTCTAGTCCGCGACACTTCTCACGGGGGGGGGGGGGGGGGGGAGCAGCCGGAGGACGCCGGATCTTCAGGAGAGAGATCACTCTTCCCCACTTCCTATACAAGATATGCGTATTTCATGTGAGAAGGCCATGTGGGATAGATATTTATCTCACATGACCCACGTGACCGGCTTATTAGCATATTTAATGAGCTCATGGCATCACACGTTCTTCTGTAAACAAACAACACGATGTCAATTTCGGAAATATTAGCAGACGGACGTTTGTCGAAGAAAATAGAAATAAAAACACAGACCGCAAAACCAAAAGACACTTGACTCTTTTATATGATTTTTTGGATGAACGCCATTATGAGTGGAGCGAGTTGCACGAAATTCCCATCGAAAAGTTATGCGAATACATTGCAGAATTCACAATATCACGTCATCGGAATGTGTCAATGTTCATTTCGCTACATATCTTTAATCCCTGTCTTGTCGGCGTTGGGATTTAATTTCGTGGTATATACCTATGGTATAAACAGGACATGTAAGTGCTCTTTCCGATAAGCAAATCAGTTTTTTTCAGAAGTGAGTAACAAAATTGTTCGATATATCTGCACGTGCCCCTGAATTACCTTGATGACGTCAGACTGTTTTGGTTGGGGTGGGGGGGGGACGAAAAATTATCCCTGATGGGGGCGGGTGTGAGATGGGGAAATATCACCCTTGGGACAAGATATTTGGCCCAGACACTCGGCAAGCCTCGTGTCTGGCTAAATATCTTTTCTCGGTGAGATTTCCCAATCTCACGCCCTCACCCATCAGGGATAATAATAATCTCTACCCAACGTATTCTTCGTCGGAAGATAAGATGGAGGAGGGAAACCTATCTTTGGTTCGGGATACGGTTGCGGACAGTGTCCCTCAAACCCCTTCAACTCCGACTGCCCCAGCTTCTCCGAATCTGATCCCTGCTCGGAAAACGGAGCATCCAGTCGAGGTGGAACGAAGTGAGGAGACCTTGACGTTGAACGAAATGCACGACCAACTATTTAGAGAACTCCAGGGATTCAAATGAGAGTCAGCAGCAGTAGACAGAATTGCTTTACAGGCATTGGGCAGAAGCGTTGTCAAGGACTAGACCATATCACCCGCGCCAGTCCTCCGACTCTACAAGTACAGGCACAACCACCCTAACTACTCCAATAACTCTAGTCTCTCCTACTCAACCACCACTACAAAAAATAAACCACGCGAAACCATTTATTTTGATTTGATTGGGGGATGGAGGTTAAGAAAATGCAATCCATTAATTCCTTAATGAATACGAGTGGCAGGCAACATTTATTTAATTTTCCTACAACATAAACCCAAAAATCATATCTGGCTTCAGTTTCCGTTTTTCTTTTCCAGAATGTGGGGAACGTTAGGTTTGGAAGAATACAAAGCGCTTTTAACATACATTCTGTTGGCGCAATGGGCACAAAGAGCTCGAGAAGCAAATAACAAGCTTTCCACTCAATTCGCTGATCCTTGAGCGAAACGCGAGCTTGGGATTTTGTGCTTCGTCTTAGCAATTTGTAATCCTCTACCTGAAGTAACATCCACACCCGATCAGCGCAAATCGACTTTCAAATTTTATTAATTTTTTCCTCCAAAACATTGTTTTTGTACTTCATCGCATCGAGCTGGTCCTAGTGAGGAGTTATTATCTGCGTTTTTAGGGAAAAATGGGAAAGAGTTAGTTAGTTTGGATTTTTCAAGCGTCGTTCTTTAGTTGTATTATATAATGAGGTAAATATCTGTTTGATGGAATTTAAAACCCTACACTTTTTAAACTGTAATCATCTCTACTCGTACTGAACATAAACTCGGAGGAGCACAGGAAAAACCGGTTTCAGTGTGAAAGATATTCATCAGATCAGTAAACATTTTGACTTCGAGTTCAACACTTTTGACCCTCATAATCGCCTCAAAGGATAACGATCTAGCTATTGGTCACTGTCGTTAGATCGATTTATTTTATGAATGTTAGATTACAAGAAAGGCCGAGTACAGTTAACCCTTTACCTAACGTAACGGCCAAAACCGGCCAGCGCTATTCTCAAAAATCGCCAATTAATTTTCATTATATTTTCATTGTTTGTCTCAAAAACATAGGTTATGGCCCCTCTTTGGAACGAGCTGGTCGAGATCGTTCCATTGAGGGGGTCATAATCTATATTTTTGAGATACAAAATAAAAAAAAATAGTTATTCAAGAATTTTGTTTGCAAGTGTCGTCTGCTTTTCATGTTAGATAAAGGGTTAATGATGTTCCACAGTTCATTTCTTTTGGAAGAATCTCTTTTCGTAAGGTTCCTGTGCTCTATTGTTTGTATTTGCAAAGGATATACAAAAATGCAAAAGGGATCGGACGTCAAGTCGTCCCTTGAGTGCAACAAGTTTCCATCTGCAATTCTGAAGCATTACAGATGATGCCTTGTTAACCTCAAAGGACGAAATGCATTCCGCTTAGAGATTCCTACTCTTCCATCGTTATAGTGTTCAACAATTGGCAGTCAAAAATATCACATTATATTAAAACACGTCTAACTAATATACAATTTTTTTTTTATTTATTTGCAACGAAATTGAGGAAAAATATATTTATTATATGAAGATATAACCGCATTGAACTTACATGTTCACTCCCTGAAATGCTGATGTCAGAGTTACATAGAGGCTGAACGTCAACTGTCGTGTTTTTTAATCAATAAACGTCACAAAAATTGTAATCTGAAAATCAGACAAGGCAGTGGATTAATTGGCATATATCCAGAGTGACGAGTGTTTTTGACTCAGGTGGGTGTGTGTAAGGAGGGGTTATCCGCTTCCAATATGGAGTTCCTGGTGTCTCCCATGCCCTCCCTCCAAACGAAAATCTACTTTCAAACTGAACATTCTATATATACGTAACTAGGGTGAGTTGCTTACTCACTATGGCTCCGTTACCGATGTTTAACCAGTTTGGATACCATATAGTACCCAAACGAGTTTTGCGTCCCGCCATCACGCGCGGGTAGGTATCACGGACAAGTGGGAAGGGTGTATTTCGGATGCCAATATTTTATGCACCTTTCTCAGCTGTTATATATAATCCTCTTGAATTTTAGTCAAAATGATTTTTTTTCTGTTCCGACTGAATGTGCACTCTATCCTGTGCATTCAAATTCGAACGAGCACAATGGATCACAGAGTATTCTCTCTATTGGAATAGCCAGAAATGTTTCATAACTGTGTGTAAAAAATGCTTTGACAAAGTGTTAAGTTGGACCTTGGTATCCAATGACTGAGGGAATTAATGACGACATATTTCTTTTTGTGAGTGAGACGGGGATTTTCATTCGGTAAATGCATGTTTTCGACTAATATCTTCACCCATTCTTCAGAAATCAAGAAACTTGTCATAATTCCGTGTTGTTAAGACGTGTCTCGTCAACCTAACTCATCCATATCAAATACCCTGTACCTCCACGGACATCACACAAAACATATTTTAATTGGATTTCCACGACGTAATATCTATATTCATAACTTCAAGGTGTAAAGGACATTACTATTATCAGCGATAAGGTTTTAACGATGGAACTTTGTCTTGCTTGCATGTCGATTTAAAATCGTGCCTTCATGCCCTGTCACCTAATAGGGTGGGATCATTTGTATAAACCCTTACACGTTCGTTCCGAATCATCCGTCCAACATTTCATTTTTACTCAGTAAATTTGAAGCACTTTTGACAGGGCTGTGACTGTCTTCAACTGTGTCCCATGTTTGTTTGCGCGACCATGATTTGAATTTGCCTGACGGTTCAATGTGCGCATGCATTTTAGTTACGGCACGGTGAGAAATTTGGACTAGGAGTCTGCAATCGCCTTGAATAACTACAACAACCGGCTGTGTCGGGGTAAGTGCCGTGCCAGACTGTTTTACCACGACAATGTTGATTCCTTGGTTAATTTATATGACTGGTCAGACTCATATATCACTAATCTAGCAACAACCAGTCACAAATTTATGCCTATATGGAGGTCTTTGAACATGACAATTTCGGGCAACAGAATTCTGCCCAACTATAATGCCTATGATTTACTTTCCCGACTTTCGGAAATATGAATGTTTTTTAATGTTAGCATGAACGCATGAGATAAACATCTGGTGAACTAGCAACACTGGGGGAAATCTTGAGTAATTCTTATCAAAGTTATGATTAGATACATAGAGTATACCGTGGATAATGAATCTCTTCAGTTACTTTTAGAAAAATCGGAACAGGAAAACATTTTTGTGGGTTTTAAGTTGTTCTGATTTAGTTGTGAAGGTAGTTTTTTTCTATTATATATAGAATATAGACACTGTCTACTCATAAATTATGGCCAATAAGAGTGATGTTTGATAAATCACCATCATTTGAGATACAGGAAAGCAAAGGTCCAGCATCCATATCGAAGTGCTTAATTAAAATTTGGAGGCAGCTGTGATATTCATCTTTGGCATGGACTTTTGGAAGTGGCTGTTTGTTCCTGTACGTCCGAGGGACTTTGTAATTGTGGACAAGAGGGGGATGTCAGTATTACTCGCAGGTCACTAAGAGACTCTTCCCTAACAAATCGACCCAACCACTAATGAGCATTGGCGTAGATAGCTTTTCCTCGTGGTGGGGGAAGACCATAACTTTTCCGACTAAAAGTAGCTGTGCCGTGCAGAGGCATATTACTACTTGCCCCCCACCCCCCTCCCTTCGGCATCATAAAACATTCGCAATAATGTTCTCGAAGCCCTTATGATAAAATGAAGAAAAAACATATCCGTAGAAAATGATATCTTTTTAGAATCTCGAGAATGAGAATTATTTCTCTTTTACGGACATCGCCATTGTTAAAGAAAGTATGGGATTTGCTTTGCTGTGTTTTTTCTCATTGTCCAGTCTTTTTCTAATGTTCGTGCGAGGCTTCTCCAAATCACTCAGTACAACCTCGTCTTTCCATTGTTGGATGTTCAATTAATTTATCCCTTGTCGGGTTGTATCATAATTAGAAGAAGTAATTATCGAATGATTAATTAAATAGTAAAAGCATTGTGTAAATGTATGATCAAGTCTCCATGTTAATCATGTTTTTAGGTTCTGGTATTATTTTACAATGGACATCAATTATGCCACACCGACCTCAGACATCAAGCGCCATGCCACCCTCGTATTCTGTTCCGTCACTAGACTGTCCGGTTCAGTTTCTGGTCCGTTACTTTATCCGTTACTGCATCGCCCTCTTGGTACTCTCGGTACTAACTTTAGAGGATTATTTACACTCTAAAATCAGTTGTGTTAAAAATTAACCCAAATCCACTTGATTAAGTGAATATGAACCCAGTTTGGGTTCATATTCACTCAATACAATTGATCTCGGTTAATTTTTAACCCAACTGATTTCATAGCGTACAAACACGACTGTTTTCCTCGTTTCGTATTGTCTTAACAACTGGAAACCTGAAGTCAAGCCAACTCGTCCGCGTTATAATATTGCAGGTACTCGCTCTGGAATAGATGGTTCAGATAATAGTGAGCGGAGAGAATCTTAACACTCTAAACACTGAGTGGTGTCATTTTATGCACTATGGCACAGACGGTTCATATAATAATGAGCAGGAAGAATCTTAACCCTCCTCCTAACACCGAGTGGTGTCGTTTTATGCACCATTGTCAAACGGGAATGGGCGAATCCTTGTTATATTTGAAGAGATGTTCGGTAATAAATCAAGACTTCAGTATAATAGGGTTGTAGGATTAAATTATTGCCGAACCTCCTTCCCAATTTGGTGTTCACTTTGTTGCCTGCTAATTTAATATGAGTAAAAAATGAACAGAGACACACTCTTACTCTTAGGTGGAAACAATGCTAGACCATAAGTCTCAGGCAGTATCTGATATTCAATGGATTCACTCTTGTTCCCGAGTTGTTCGAGTTTAAATTTTAGAATACATACCTATATCTGTCAAGACAGTTTTGGTATGTCCTCTTGGAGACTTTCCAAACGGCGAATTGATTATCCCCAATTATTATTGATATTAATTATAAGAGGTACTAAAGTACAGATATTTCAGCATTCTAATTCATTGATTTCATATAAACAATCTATAAATGAATTTATATCACAATAACTTCTCATGCACATAATAACATCCTGCGGGAAATTAAATAAGAGAATTTGAACAGAACTGGAACTGTCAGAGACCGTAAGTTTACGTATGATTTATTCGCTGAGCTTTATCTTGTCGCATGCCATGTTTTTCATTTCCTGTGAATAATAGCTGATTCTATAAACGTCTTAGCATTTCGCTAACCCTTATTGAAGACCGCCACACGCTAGTCCATATGGATTCTCATTAATATTATGGAACTTTGAACTCTCATAGGATTTCTGTAGAACGGCACGTCCTTTTACTCAATACTATTCCATACTACACAATACTACCCAATATTTATGAAATTATCAAATCCCAAGCAGCCAATACCTACCAAATACGACTCCATACTGTCTGATGATACCCCATATTGCCCATACAACTCAGTACTTTTCCAGTTCTTGCCCTTTGCAATTCCAGGGTTAATTTCAAGTATAGAGAACCGATTCAGTGAAACTAAATTTCACTTTAGTTCTCTTTATTATTTTATTTCTTACTAAGAGAGGGGTGAAGCGGTGGTACTCTTAAAGTTGTAAGAGGGTTTCAGACGTCTCTCCACGCGAGCACAGTTAAAGTGTATTGTTTCGTATACTATTTAAAAATTCTAAAATACTGTCCGGTTTTAAATTTTTATCCGACGAAAATTTGTGACGTGACTACCACTCAACCTTACACAGATTATGGCATCAACTGAAAGGTTATGACGTAACGTGTGCGTAACCCACGTCGCATTCAGTCCCTAAGCTGTGTAATAATGAGGTCACATGAATAATGATTTGAAATGGTGTCGCTGAAGATTTTTCTGTTGGATCAGAAAATTAGGCAATATAGTTATATAAACAGATTATTATTATTTTGGCTGCACTCTCTCACTGCCCGATGCTATTAGGCAGCTTTGCTTTGCTGATAAGAGATTCGACTTTCGGAGACGTTCGTGGTGCCTTTACATGGGATTTTATTCACTGAATGCGATGTCAGCGATGCAGAAGAATAATATTAATGTTCTAAACAAAGACAAATAATGAGATAACCTGCAACAGTTCTAGCTACATTGTGATGCCTCTTTAGGAGACTATATATCACACACTGGACATAATGCGGACGATGTGGAAATTAATGTCAATGGTTTTGTCTAAAAACTATAGCTTATGAACGTTTATTAGAACGAGCTCATCCATATCGTTCCAATGGATGATCATAAGCAAGGTTTTTTAGGCAAACTTAAATCATTTCACCTGTTAGCAATTCAAATTGATGTAAATTTTTGTGTTGTTGCTTTTCACTGTTCGTTTGGGTTTTTTTGTCTGTATCTTTGTTTTTTTTCAATAAAACAAATCTCCCTTGAGAAGTCGATGAAAGACGACCAAAACATTTTTTTCAGTATGAAGTAGTAGGCAAATACTTTTAATTAAAGTGCCACTTATCGAGGCACAAAATAAGTTATACTGAGTTGTAACATAGAAAATTGTATGAGAAGGCTTATGGGACTCTATTAACCTTATAGACAGTTTTTTATACCAATATATAAAAAGATAATCTTGAACTTCGTTCTCAACAAATTTATATTGAAACCACTAGACCTGAAAGTAAAGCATTGAATTGCGGTGTGCCACAGGGTTCAGTTCTTGGTCCCATACCATTTATCATATTCACAGCATTTTTTGCATTCAATAAAAAAATTCAACTAAATTAGGTGAGAAAATTAAGCCTCCACTTATTTAATTATAATCCGCAAATGTGTCCTCCGTTTCAATTTATACTAATGCAGTGACTTGGTTTCTCTAGAAATAAACAGATCAAATTACACCAGGGAAAGGTTAGTAGAAGTGTCAAAAGGGCGAGGTTGAAAAAATGCAACTAAGAAAAACGAGGGGAAAAAACAATGACAAAAACGACAAACTAGATATGTGTTGAAATTGCAGGAGTAACTCTGCAGAAGTCGTTCAACGAAAGACGACTGACATCGTTTGGCCAAATAGGTCGAAGGTGCTAGTGGACCTCTTTGCAGTTACAGAACTACGATTTTGATAAAGTCGGAAGGGTTAACACCCAATAGTAATGACGTCACACATCCGATATTTGAAGTTCGATTTTGAAATTTGTCATCCCATCATTAGAGAGTTTAAATGGTGCTGTGTTACTAAATTTCAAGAATTATTTGATATTTTGATATTGATTATTGCATTAAAATATTCCCATTAATCGAGACGCATACCCATTTAGGATAGCACTGGGTAGTGCAGGAAAGTATTGTAAAAGTATTGGGGAACATTGTGTAGTATTTTAGTAGTATTGGGTAAATAGACGTGCCCCCGTAGTATACCCTCCGTTTAAAGACATCGAATTCAAAATGGGTGGAAGACTGGATAAAGATACATGGGCAGTAATGATTAATTAACGTTCAGTCACATTAGTGCATTGTGTATCCATGCAAGGGCGCCGACACAGATGGGGGCCAAGAGTTTTATCCCCGTTCTCATCAATACTGTAGAACATTTAAAACTCGCACTGGTTTTCTATAGAATACTCCCAGTTAACCAGATATCGAATTGAAAATGGGTGGAGGGCTGGAAAAGACGACAGTCATGATGAGTGATTAACATTTATTCATCTTAGAATAGAGTGTAGCAAGACATGGGCGCAGACACAGGTGAAGGACAAGTGTGAGAACTCCAACCCAGCCCAAAGTTTTGTCAGAGCATTTGCAGACCTGCCAGAAATGGTTTAGGCATGTAACTGTAGTGTTAATAAATATTAATAAAATTGAAACGGGCGATAATAATTAACAATTGACACTTTGAAAGGAGAAGATTGCGTGTTTTAGACACCTTCTTCTCTAAAATTGTCCGTGTAAGGTGAAGACACAGCCTCCACTTTATACGTGTGTAAAACCCCCAAATATCTAACAGAAATCAGCGTTAGTTTCGATCGGAAATTTCGTTTGGCTTAATTCCACGAATAAAGTGGGAGCTGTATCTTCAGAAAGGCAAGATGATCAAGATGAAAAAAATACAGTGGCTTTGGAGGGGTACACCCTAAAATGTTCCGAAGACCAATTTTGTCAGGCTGTCATCATACCTGCATAATTTGGAACCTTTTTTCTTGTGGTGGTGGGGGGGTGGGGGGGGGGGGGGGTGTGACGAAACTCATTGGCCAAAAATGTAAAATGTGAAAACTTCAACAGATTGGGCGTTTTAATGTCGATGTTTTGACTCTATGTGAGGCTGTCGATACCACGATTTATTTATTGGGGTTTAAGGTCACATATTTCTGCACAGTGGCTAATCATGGCCATGATAGTTTTACGGGTGGAGGAAGCCGGAGTACTCGGAGAGAACCACCGAGCAACGACGAGCAACTGTCAGCTCCCCAACATACTAACTCCACACAAGCAGGGTTAGCATTGGTTGAAGACAAGTGCGCCTTCGACGTGCAGTACGCCTTAGTACGTCACCGTGCCCCCAGATGAGCAATGGGGGTGAAGTGTCTTGCCCAAGGACACAACGCGGTTGCCGCAGGTGGGATTCGAACCGAGGACCTGTCGGCTTGCAGCCTTCACCTCTATCTGAGCCACCGTGCCCCCCGATACCACGATTGAAATGTTTCATATTCTGTGGATTCGAACAAGAGATTTTCATCAGTAAAAGCAAGAAAATTCAAAAATGTTTTAATTCTACATTGAAACAATTATGAATTCTTTTAATGCATTATTCTGCTTAATTGTAGCGTGAGTGTGAATACTGAAATTTCTGCATTGTATTAGATGTATATCAAAACGTTCCAAACACTGCAATCAATACTACTTATCTGTCCGAAACAATAAATTGAAATAGAATTCAAAGGTATTTGAGATTAAAACGCGATAGACGCATTATATATTTACATTGACAATCCTTGCCACCCATGCAGAACAGCTCATGAATATTTCAGAAAGGCTTGACGCATCCGTGACAAAACGTTAGTTTGTTCCACAACAACAGCTAATAATGGGAAATGTCTGCTCACGCATTTGTGGGTGTAGACAGAGTGAAGTTTTGAGGGACGTAATATTAACCCTTTATCTAATGCGAGTAGCAGACGACACTTGCAAAGATATTTCTCGAATCATTAACACTTTTAATTTTTGCCTCAAAAACATAGCTTATGACCCCTCATCGGAACGAACTCGACGAGCTCGTTCCAATGAAGGGTCATAAGCTATGTTTTTGAGGCCACAAATGACAAAAATAATAAATCTACAATGACAATTTTGTTAATCACACTGGCCTTTTTGGGTGGTTACCTTAAATACCGGTAAAGGGGTGAAGATGGGGGAACAGGTAGTTGTCTCTTTACATCTCCTGCTTTACTCACAGAACAAGCTATTTCCGAAATATACCCATCGACTATTACTAGGTCATGTAGTATAAATATATGTCTATTCAGTGGGGTAGATAGCTTTTCTGATGGGTGTCGATGCTATAGAATTTCCGACCAAAATTAAGGATCCAAATCATTTCAACCTGCCATGAGTGGCGCGTGGCGATGCTTTGCATTTCAAATTTCTTTCTGAAATTTTGTGGTCCCGACCCTCGTTCCCTTTTGAGATGGAGTGTCCTTCCCTTGAGCTGAACATTTTCTGGAAAATGCGTATCTAAAAGGGGTTCTCTGCAAGACTCTATAAGAGACAATAATTTTATGTCAACAGACCATCGTGTTGGAAAAATAATTCGTCTGCTAGATATTGAACAAAATCCTTGGTTGCGAAGAGGACAAACCCTCCCCTTCACCGCCACACCCCAATCAACTCCACTGTGCCTTTGATTGGCCTTTCTGCTTTGCTATGACGTGGAACAGAATTGGTTCTGTGTATGCGCTCAAACGTTTATCTGTCAACTTGATTCTCGTCCATTCTTCCCTGGAATTCTAATTTCAGTGACGAGAAAAGGGAAGCATTTATTTATTTATTTATTTATTTATTTATTTATTTATTTATTTATTTATTTATTTATTTTATTTATTTATTTATTGAGGTTTAATGACACACGTTCGACAGCCAGGGTCACCTCGTGTCGGACAGTTTTATGGGTGGAAGAAGCCAGTGTACCCGGAGAGAACCACCGAGCAACGGCGAGCAATGTCGAGCAACTGCCAGACTCCCCAACGTATACTAACTCCACACAAGCATGGTTAGCATTGGTTGAAGACAAGTATACCATCGATGTGCAGTACACAACGCCACCGTCCCCCCCCCCCCCGCCCCCACGTGGACAATCGGGATGAAGTGCCTTGCAGTTACCCCTGGTGGTGATCGAATCATGGACTTTTCGGTTTGAAGTCAAATTCCATAATCACTGAGTCAACGCGCTCCCCAGGTGTGACATTCACAGTACTTGGAGAGCGTATTATCACTAAATCACCCGCAGAGTGGATAATCCACCCAAGCAATAATTGCAAATTTGTTGCAAAGCATAACCAGCACAAGCAAAGTTTCAGCTAATGGACCTCCGGGTTAAACCCGGAGGTCCATTAGCTGAAACATTGCTTGTGTTTTTTGTCGATATATACAATATATATATAAAGCAAACTTTCATTCAGAGCGTTCAACTTGAATGAAAGGAATAGACTCAACATAGGAAGTTTAATTGTCGTGAATTTTAAAAAGTCGATATATAAGACGTGAGGATGTTCAGTTAATAGTTCTAACGATCTGAGCTGCGGGTTTAATACTTTACCTAACGAACCGGCCGCATCCGCCAGCGTAATATACAAATTGAGCAGTTGAAAACATTCGATTGTTCAAAAGATTTAACCAAACCATATCATGTGACCCTTCGTTGGAACGAGCTCGTCGAGATCGTTCCAGTGAGGGGTCACATGATATGGTTTTGTTGAATTTCTTTTTTAAATTTGAAAAAAATAATATTTAAAATAATAAATTTTGATATCGTCTTCGTTGGGTAAAGGGTTCAATAGTATTTCAAAAACTGTCAACCTTATATTCCTCTCATGTCCGAAATCCGTGACACTGGTTTATTATGATATTTCTCGGGTCATTTTGTTACAGCTATACCTTCATTTTCTTGGTACTTAAGACTTTTTCGAAATGAACGAACGCTGCTTCCTTGCATCTGAGTGATCATTGGCTGTTCACATAGAGGACATGTCGATGGCATTTTTGTGTCATCTTACTCACTCATTCGGCACAAAATGTATTAACAGCGGGTGGCAGAGGCAGAGGCAGACTAGACTGCTGGTATAGCGAAATGTCCAATGGCAGTCCACATAGAGAACATTTCAATATACCGGCATTCTATGCAACCAGATCCATTTCGTCTGTGGACGTTTTAGCAAAATTTCAGACACCAACAGGTGTTGGGTTGCATCAATTTTGGGGGCCCAATGGGCCACCCAATAGGGGGCGCCACCGGAAATTTTCCCGGTGGACCATCGGTCAGTCCGCCTCTGGTATTGTTGGGGCAATATCTTAATCCTTTTAATCCTCGTTTCCTGGAATGGTATCGCCTTTGATTACACTTACAGTGAGATGGGTCAGTCCAGTATCAATATACATGGATGGTAAAATAATAACTGCAGTCGGCAGCCGTCTGGCTGCAGACTGCAGTTATTATTTTATCATCAATGACCCTTGTATTGACCTCTAATCATAACACGAAAATGGGACGAAATTATGCATTGGACCGAAAAATCGGTCTTACGAGTTCAAAGGGTTAAACTGGTTGGCAGTTAAGATCTGTCAGCGTGTTTCATTTGCATTCTGTCTTTTTGACTTTCGAATTGAACTTATTTTTCATTAATGCAAGTTGAAAGGAAGAGTTTTCTATTTATTGGCGTTAAATGATTGCCATAAAGCTTCAATACCCACATAATTGTATTAGTATGACAGTCAAATCGGAAGATTAAAGTTAATGCATTTTATACTAAATATTGCACTTTTCATCATGAACAAATGATTGAAAAGCTTTCCACAGCGTGTTTGTGAATGTTTTTATAAATCTGTGAAAATATAACATTTGCATTTTTTTTACCATATCGTATCAGTGATGGAAAATAGTAGTAGTTCCAAGGTTTCCACCTTGCTGATATCCAGGAAACAAGAACAAAAAATACACATTCCAATGACTTGAATGCCCCCAAAACCCCCAGATGGATATTCGTCAAGAAAATGCTGCATAGCATATTACGTCACTCTTTTTCGATAGGAGCATATCACTATTAAATGGGTTTGCCAAACAGGGGCATCGTGAAGTTGACCGATTTTGGACGTGGCGCGTGTAAACCTGATTTGTCCTGACTGATAAAATATTCCACTTACACCACCAAAGTATGCCTCCGTCGAAGCCATACCTTGATGATGTCGAAATATTAGTCATTCCGGATTGTAGTTAAAAAACCCAAGACTTAATGGAATTTTATTTCTAGATCAATAAAACGTACGTCTAGTAGTTGTGACGAAACTTTTTAGTAAGTTAACAGGTGCCGTACTGGTACTTCATTTATCCACACGGGGCCCCGGATACCCGAATCTGATACTACAGGAGTCTATTTTTTGACCTACTGTGTATGAGACATGGAGGATATCTAGTGTTTTTGAGCGGATACCGAAAATTATCTCGTGAGTGACCGAGACAAATGTTTATTTTTCGCGAGCGCTTGCGCGAGCGAAAATAACCATTTGTCTCGATCAGATGTGAGATAATTGTCGGTATCCACTCAAAAACACTAGATTTTTTTTTATTATGCGTTTTTTTTTATAAGAATCCGATAATTCCACTCGTTTCAACCTTGAATTGGTGCATGAAAGTAAATATCATTGATACGCGGAAGTCATTTACTCGGAACAGATAGCGTCTTGCAATCTGATTCAGCAGGTGGGTTTCTAGACCAGAGATGGCCTGAACGTCCGTAATATAAGTTTTTGGTTTGGTACGTCCTTTGAAGGACGTACCAAACCAAAAATTTGTATTACGGACTTTCAGGCCTTGTTTGGACTCGCGGGTTTCATGCATTAATTCAAGGTGAATACGTGTTGAATTATTGCTGGAAATGATGGGTATCCACTCAAAAACACTAGATTTTCTTTTCATTATACGTTTTTAGAACAAATTGATCATTTCCAGTGATAATTTGACTCGTATTCACCTTGAAGTGATGCTTTGAAAGCCGCCATTTTGATTGATACCGTGAAAGTGAAAAAAACTTCTATATCTTCACAGTGGGGGATACGATTTGTATCTTTCCGCATTTTTTCGATAATCTATCGTTTAGCATATAATAAATAAATCCAAGCATCAAATCTAATCATGTCAGTAAGTGCATGATTACTAACTAGCAAGAGCGAATCTATAAACAAGACTCCAATCCAGACAAAAATGTCCCGACTCGAAACATTATTGGGGGAGGGGGGGGGGGATGTCACGCTCCCTAAACCTTAGCAAAGCCCCTAGTGCTTAATGTTTTAGTAAACCTCCTACTAGTTTCATCATTCATAAGACTTTCTTGAACGCTCCCTCAAGGATCAAGGATCGATTCCGGCCGGCGCCATTTGCGTTATGTTCTTCGGAAAGATACTTAATTCCTCTTGCTGTGGTTCACCCGGTTAAATAAGTGGGTAACACATAAGCTGAGAACTTAAACTTCGATGGATTAACTTCCCGTCCGTCCCCGCGGGGTGGATACTTGTGCCCGTTTACACCACGGAAATCAGGTATGAACTCCAGCCTGATGGCCATCAAGGCTCGTGTAAGGATATTTTTAAAATAATATCTAGAATAATATGATGTGTTCCGTCTGTTTTATGCACAGATCAATACAACACTCCACACAAAGTACCACAAATGTAGAAACACATATTATATTACGAAAATGCATCCATTCGTTGAATAAGCGTGACATTTCATTGCTCTCGAACTCAAAAGCACACAACATATGATGTAACACAAAACATGTCTTGCTTTGTCGTTACAAATATATTTAAAGAGTAAAAGCCCTCGCTCAGCTTCAGCAAGACCCAGTGATAATAATAGTAATAAAAAAACTCAATCCTTGGTCTGAAATGGTAAATTTGCATGGCGCGGCGGTTCCAAACGTCAATCAAATCGCAACTAACATTAGATACTCGTCTTTAGCTACAAGATGCCCCCCCCCCCCCCCCCCCCCCCCGCGCCCACGTCCACCATCCCCGCCATTTCTGAATACGAGTTGGGTCGATAATGTAAGGAAGTGGTCGTCCCGGATTATATCTACTCATCAAATGCGCGGTTTCATTGAACAAAATTGGTGGTTTAAAATGAAAATGCTCTGTTGAAGCAAGAAATTGTTTTGCCTTAAGAAACTGATATTTGGAAAGTATTTTACCCCATTTCCTCGTTCACTCCGCTCCTATTCATTTTCACGCGTCAGGTATTCCTAAAAGTATAAATACTGGAGCACCTTATCCCATTCAACACATTTATTTATTTATTTATTTATTTATTTATTTATTTATTTATTTATTTATTTATTTATTTATTTATTTATTTATTTGAGTTTAGCGACACTTGCAACAACCAGGGCCATGTCGCGTCGGACAGGTAACTGGTTTATGGGTGGAGGAAGCCGTGGTGTCCGAAGACAATCACTGAGCAACTGCGAGGATCTCCAACTTACTAAGGGTGGGCAGTGGTTATAGAAATGTGTTCCCTCGAAGTGCAATATGTTTCAGCACGCTGCACCACCGTGCCCGTACTTGGACATTTGGAATAAAGTGTCACGCCCAAGGACACAACGCAGATGACGCGGGTTAGGATCGAACCTTCGACCTGAAGTCCAATGCTCGAATCAATTAGCCACCGCGCGCCCCTTTCAGCACTAAGTTACTGAATGGTAACGCCCTCAAGAATATAATTTTAACCAAATTTGGCGAATCAGTTTGTAATGTTGAGGGATTTAGTAATAAAAGCGTCTCACCGAATTCAGTGTTGTGTTTTGTTTCATTCAGAGACGGATAACCATATAGATTTTCGGCCGGGGTTAATCTTTGATGCCACCCTATCTCCAAATATCGTTTCCTACCTTTTGGTAGCTGGTTTCATATAGACATTTGGATTTCATGGATTTATTCACGTGTTTTGTTGCCTCCTAGAGACGCCCCCTCGAGGCGCCCCTCCTCCCTCCTCTTGCACCACCTATAGAGCACCACTAGTGTTATCTTTCATCAAATATACTGCAATCTTTGAACGTAAACATTTAGGTCTAACACATTGAAAGGGTAAATTAATCATTTCCCCGATCCAGATTCAATAATTAAACTCCTCACGTCCCATCTCATTACCGTGAGGACTGGAACGTTTTTCACACGCCTTGAAAACTGGATGACTGCAGTTCACCGTTTTCGTCAAACATCGATTCTTCATAGTTCGATCTCATTGGCGCGCGTAAATAAATGGCTTAAAATAATGTAGAATACCGTCTATTCTCTGGATGGATAATGAATGATCGGTGGATAGTGCTCATGCTGTCGAAACGCTCATTTGTGCTTGTTTGGTGAACAAAACCTACCCGAAGATTAAAAATTAATAAATATTGCAACCATCACAGTGAACAAAACATTATGGTAGCACACAGTATGGTGAACGTACTCAGAGGATGGTGTCAATTGTTTCTTCAATGATTTTCTCCCATGACTGCTGTTTGAAAACTTTGGGCGATGGCGAAATTCAGGAAGCCTGTGGATTGCAAGTTGCGTCATGTGGAATGCTCGAATGATGGAGGAATTCACAAACTATTTCGATCTATTCGTCGTAGACTGGTTGGTATTTTACGAGATGATTTTTCATTCTTTTGTAAAATAATATTATTGCTTGATGATCGCACTTTGTGGGTTGTGGACATTTAATATTGATTTGAACTTGGAGTTGAATTTTTTCTGAACTCTAAATGCAGATACAATTCAAGGGTGCAGATGCAAGGGTTGCGCACGATTCATATTTCTGCTGGGTGTTTTTACTTACACGATTTTTCTTCAACTTGTGGGAAAACAAAAAAGAATGTTCGCCGATTGTTCATGTCATGGAAATTATATCTTTTGGTGTCTATTTGTTAATCTTTTGAACTCGAAAACCGGGTATCCTTCTCGTGGTCATCATACGTCCACATTCTCTAAGTAAATGGCTGCTCAGTAGGTTTGTGAAGAGGATGAATAAATATTTTCAACGTGCAGTCTTGTGGCTGCACGTTGAAAATATTCATTGGGCCACGCTCAAGATTTAGTGACCAATATGGACAGAGACGGGGCAGATGTTGAAAGGGCAGGAGACAAGTCAACTTGGGAGGGCAGCCTGGGCAGTTCGTCAGGATTTTCCAACTGGATACATAGATCACTAGGCCCATATACCACGTTCGCAAGCCTTAGTTCAACGGCAAAGTGTCTCACTAAATTTCCCTTCGTGGATGTTATATAAGGAATTCAAAGTATTACGAATACGATTGACACTTTGAGGGGCGGATTAAAAACATAAACACACACACTCCTTCGATCGTAGCAAAAAAAATGACAAGTAATAGGGACTGCATCTTAACCACAAAACATATTTTTACCGTATGAAAACACACGTATGCCTCCTGCCGCAGTCGGGGGCCATGGGCCAGTGGCCAGTCCCCCGTTCGGGTTCCTAAATATGGATTATGGATTATTTCAATTGATTCATCGAACTGACGGGGTAGATACCACATGGTTCAAAGAGTATAAAACAAAATTCACGTCAGTAGCGTGGACACAAAATTCTTAAATTTATGGTACGGCCGAACGATTTTGACCGTACCATTACTGGAGCACCAAACATTTTTGTGGTGGGATATATTTGTCATTTTATTTTTCAATTAAAATAAACAGTAAATTTATACATAATACAAATGCACGAATTCTTAATAAAACAAGAGTCATGAAAATAGAAAAGAGTAATTTGAACGATGCCATGTCCATAATGCTAAGACACGTCACACAGCTGCATCGTGTTAAAGATCTCCGACTTTTAACCCTTTACCCAACGTAACGGCCAAAACCGGCCAGCGCTATTTACAAAAATCACCATTCAATTTTCATTATTTTTTAAAACATTTTGTCTCAAAAACATAGCTTATGACCCCTCATTGGAACGAGCTCGATGAGCTCGTTCCAATGAGGGGTCATAAGCAATGTTTTGGAGAAAAAATGAAAATATTCAGTTATTCAAGAATTTTGATTGCATGTGTCGTCTGCTTTTCGTGTTAGGTAAAGGGTTAAGACTCCAATAAATATCTAACAGGATACGATTCACTGGGAGTATAATGGGGAAGTGGGATGGGAGAATGAAGGGCATGTGGTAGGTCGGTGACACAAATGAGAAGGTTAGTATGCTTCTCGGAGAGAGTGGGAAGAATGGAGTACGGGATGTCATCAAGCAGTCCGTCTCAAAGTGTTGGAGAAGGGAAAAGACGTGAGGATAAGGAGGCATTTGGGAGCGCTGGGCTAATCAAGGCCTTCTCACCTGAAAACTGCAACAAATCAGTGGCCGACCAAAGCGTTATTATCATATGTTAACGCACACCAACAAAATATCTATCTGAACGGACACGTGTGTCAAGTTCATAAAAATGCCGTCAGTGCGTATTTATCGTGTTTCATTCGTTACCCCAGCTTGCATGATGTAGCCACAGTGCAACACCATAATGCACCAGAAGGCGCCATTTCAAGGACAAATTCTCCATTTTCTGTGTTGGAAAAGTCTACAACCTCCCTTTCAAACGTTTCCAAACTCGGCGCGGTGCTTTGTGCAGCAACTGCCTCATTTCGTCGATCGTAGCGATGATAGATGCCTTGCTGCGCCACTGCTGCCTGAAAATTCGAGCACCACTGCTGCCTGAAAATTCGAAAAAATGACATTGTGGTTTTCTCAGGCTAACAACCAAAATTCTAGAGCATATCGCACGATTCAAATAGATCTCGGAGCATAGATGCTCAAAATTGTTCCATCTGCGGGCATTACATTTTTTCATTGTTAAGAAGATTCTGCATTTCCTCTTGATAACATAAAATTCTAACCGACCGCCATTGAATTTCATTCGACTCTTTTCGCACTGACACTACTATTTCGAGGATAATGATGTGTATGTGTGAAGGGGGAATGAATGTGAAACCCGGCGTGTAGGATTCTTTTTTGATCAGGACGTGATATAGTTTCAATTTATATTATTCGATATCATTATGTCCATGGTCTGGGTATGGCAATAGATGCTGAAAGTGACTGTAAACCCACATAACAAGCAAATATCATTATTTCAGTTGTGGGTTCTCTTGTATTTCTTCAAGAAAGCAGTTTCTGTGAAAATGTTGCCATTTGTTTGTATTGAGTACTCAGCAACTCGATTATTTGGGCTCCTGTCTAAGATATTTTCGGAAGCTTTGGAGTATTCATGCTCTTCATATCTTGTGATCTCTTTGCATAGGAAGGAGGCATCAACGAATAGGCGACTATATATGATTTTATGTTGTGAATACAACTTCAATGAGAAAAAAATGACCTCAGAAGCCTCTTGAAAAATTAATTCTTCCACTTCAGAATCCTTTTTTTACATGAAGCGCGGTATAAGGGAACACGCATTTGTCTTCCTGTAAACAGAAACCGCTCCGATGAAGTCTTTTATTCGTCCAGTTTTAAACAATTACCCAGAACACAATACCGTGAAGTATTTGTTCGTGAGAAACACGAAAGCCTTCTTCTCCACATACCGCTTACAGTGAAACAAGTACTGGGATAGATGTCGTCAGGCGCGAATGAACCACGACCGTAAGTGGTCTCCTCCCTGCAACAGATGTTTTCTGAAGAATAAATAGCTGTCTTGTCGCTTGATAAAACATCTTTCACGACTGACATTTCAGTGCCGTTTCATTTATAGTATATGTAGGGAGTGATTTGCTACTTTATCACAAACCGGGCGGTCATCAACTCATACCATTACTTGCTAGGTCAGTATAACCCTTTACCTAACATGAAAAGCAGACGATACTTGCAAAAAAAATTCTTGAATAACTATTTTTTTTTTTTTTTTTTGTCTCAAAAACATAGGTTATGACCCCTCATTGGAACGAGCTCAACGAGCTCGTTCCAATGAGGGGTCATAACCTATGTTTTTGAGACAAAAAACGAAAATATAATGAAAATTAATTGGCGATTTTTGAGAATAGTGCTGGCCGGTTTTTGCCGTTACGTTGGGTAAAGGGATAAACATGGTGACCTAATAAGCACATGTGTCACTTATGGACTATCTGGTTCATTTTGTCCATCGGTAAATGTCCAATATCCTTTCTATTAAAATAACAGTCTGGGAGGTAAGATTGCTCATTTTTTTTTTTTTTGGAAAGAATGAAAACTTGCGAATTACTGTAAAAAAAACATTCACTAAACAAAGAGCCAAAGTGGGCGGTCAATTAGTTGTTTCTTATTAGCATGCCATAAAAGGCTAAGTTTTCTTTTGTAATTTATAATTTACGAAACTAACAGACAGCTCCAGAACTCAATTGAAAGAAGAACATTAGACATGCTTGCCCTATTTGGCTGCAGAGAGTTTTGTCTAAGACGATACCCTTCCGTCGCCAAGGTAAAACGCAAAATGTCATTCATAGGTTTTGAAGAGATTGAGGGTTAACTGGGGTTGATGTCCGACTACTAAAATTACGAAATGTTAGCTTTGAAATTCCATAGTTGACACCTTAATCTGAGATTGACTACCGTTCTCAATCACTGGCACCGAGATGGATGTGTGTGCGGGGGGGGGGGGGGGGGGGGGGGGGGGGGAGCAACTGTCCCGTGTTTTTTTGGTGTTTTAAGAAAGTGTAGATTGACTTTTCGATACGTCTGAGCTGAAAGTCGTGGGAAGGCCTTTTGGTACTGGCCTCCAGCGCTGGTGGATGTAGCGAGAGTAGGTAGTTGCATTACTGACGACGTTCCATTCATATAAAAAAAACACTTGTTCCAGTTTGTTGGTTTTCCACCGGTATTTCCTCCATCGTGGTGTCACGATTATCTTTGGTGGAAAAAATCCACCATACACACATAAATACAGGCAATAAATTACCCAAATTGTAAGAAAATAATTGAGTAGATATTGTCAAGAAAAGGCAGGAGAATGCTTCCCCTGGCGCTAATTTTAAAATATTTTCTGTGAGCGGACCCGCAGACTCCCCGCTTATCGCTTCGCGCATTCGGCGCCCGCAGGGCCTGTAACGCTCGCTCTACATATTGCTCCTTGGGACCCGACCTCGCTCTCGGCGGCCCTGGTCAAAGTCAAATGAGTCTTGATTTGTTTCGTGACGGTGCAATGTGAAAAAACTTAGTTTCATAAGTGTAGAGCACCTCTACTGTATAAACAAGTTCAAGAACCTGTATACACTCTAAAATCTACTGGGTTGAAAATCAACCCAAAACCAACTGGGTTGAGTGAATATGAACCCAATTGGGTTCCTATTCACTCAACATAGTTATTTCGATTAATTTTCAACCCAACTGAATTTAGAGTGTAAACATTTGAGTTACATGTTCAGATCTAAATATGTTGTGGGTTATAAGAATGATCAAAGATTTGTGAATTATGCATATGGAAATATCTCAACACGTTTAGGAATTCAACATCACGTTGTGTGAAGACTGAACAAAACGAAAAACAAAACTCGTTTTGTACTTGAACACAAAAGGGCGAAATATATTTAAGCGATTTCTGTACACCCCCCCCCCCCACCCCCCACCCCCCCACTGCCGTTGTACGCGTTTAATTTCAAGGCACTAAAAATGTGATCAATGCAACTGTTACCCTTAAACATTCAAGATATGATGTACATTTATAGGTGATAGCAGGAAGGAAACACTTTAGTTCCGTGTCGAATATTTGTGTAAAGAATTGTATTTTCCAACCCTGTATTACCTATGCCACCATTAGTCATTAGATCAGGTATGCAGAATTCATTCATTAGTTTTGAGAGACAGCCCCGTGTACTTTTGTAGCAAACGAGTAAATATCATTACAGACCCGAAAACATGATCTTGTCAATTTATAAAATATGAAAATGGATATATATATCTTTTATCTGCAGCTGTACTATCATATGTAAGTAGTTATTACGTTTCCATTTATAGCCCATTGGTCCATTGGGTTGTAATTTACAATTCTGATTTTCCTGGGAGACTTAATTTTTTTTTTAAAGTGGATGTTATGACCATTTGATATCCGACATTGATTATAACATATATAAACCTCCGAGTATTGTGTAGACAAGCCAATGCGCTTATTTTACAGGAGGTTTAAATAAAATATAACCTTCATTGTAAGCCGTGACGAGGACGAGAACATTATCCATTCTATCTACCATATCACTCATAACACTGTTTCCAGTCTACAGGGAAGAATTAAACGCATGGCTCCCCTCTTGTCATGTCAAATATTTGTAAAGATTTGAAGCACTAACGTTTTACTCTGTTTGACAAAAAGAGTTGCAAAATTTCCGAAGACTAAAGGCGAATGCCGATTCAGTTATAGTCTGACTCTTCGGATTGTTTTTAGCTCAACTTTGACGTAGTCAAATTTGAGGTTTTGTCATGGCCCGTCGTCCGTCTGTCCGGGCCAACATTGGGTTTTTTTTTTAGGAATATTATTATTAGGGGCTCCAAATTAAGGTCGTGTTAGGGTTAGGAGTGGGTGGGTTTAGGGTTAGGGGTAGCCCCAGAGTAGGGCTTAAGGTTGGGGGAGGGTTGGGTCCCGGGGGTAGGGTTGGGTCCGGGGGGGGGGGGGCAGGGGGATCGGGGGGGGGTAGTTCTAGTAGCCCCTAAACCGAAAAATAGCTCCTAATCCTATTCTATTGGTTTGGCTAGGGTGGGGTGGGGTCAGGGGTGGGGTTAGGGTTAGGGTAGCCCCAGAGTAGGGCTTAAGGTTGGGGTTAGGTCCCGGGGTGGGTGGGGGTTAGGGTCAGGGGTGGGCTTTTAGGGTTTAGAGTCAGGGTTGGGTAGGGTTAGGGTTAGGGTGTGTTTTTTGGGTGGAGGGTTGGGGTTAGGGTTAAATATAAGTTCTAGGGTGGAGGGAGTGGGGTTCTAGGTAAAATAAGGTTTTGGACATACAGAATGTTTTTTTGGTAGCCCATAAACCCGAAATGTTGGAGAGTCCGTCTGGACGTCTGTCCGTCCATCATTAATTCAATACGGCTCGGGCTGGAGGCCGTATTTATGAATCGATCTTTACGAAACTTCTTGGGCACCTTTGTTATCACCTTGGACGAGAACGAGTGTTTATGGGTGCGGTCCGAAATTCAAGATGGCCGCCGGCAGCCATTTTGTACCGAAATTTGTGCAATCTATTTTTTGTACAGAACTTCTGTATGAAAGTTCTGATTTGATAAATTTTAGTGTGAATGTTTAGTAAATGGAATATATCAAATATAATACGAGTCTTTTTCTCCTGCAGAAATTATGCAAATTAGATGAACTTTGCTTTATTCCGTGCTACTTATACACAGTAAGTACACATGTCAATACGGCTCGGGCTAGGGGCCTTATTTATGAACCGATCTTCACGAAACTTCTTGGGTACCTTTGTTATCACCTTGGAGCGAGAACTAGTGTTTTGGGGTGCGGTCCGAAATTCAAGATGGCTGCCGGTGGCCATTCTGTACCGAAATTTGGTACAATCAGTTTTTTGTACAGAACTTCTATATGAAGGTGCTGATTTGAATAATTTTTTGAATGAATGTTTAGTAACATGGAATACATCCCATATAATACGGGTTTTTTTCTCGTGCAGAAATTATGCAAATTAGATGAACTTTGATTTCTTCAGTGCTACTTATACACATAAGTGCACATGTCAATACTGCTCGGGCTAGAGGCTTTATTTATGAACCGATCTTCACGACACTCTTGGGTACCTATATTATCACCTTGGTACGAGAACAAGTGATTTTGGGTGCCGTCCGAAATTTAAGATGGCTGCCGGCGGCCATTTTTATACCGTAATTAGGTGCAATCAGTTTTTTGTACAGACCTACCTGAAGGTTCTGATTTGAATAAATTTTTGTATGAATGTTTAGTAACATGGACTACATCACATATAATACGGGAGTTTTTCTCGTGCAGAAATTATGCAAATTAGATGAACTTTGATTTATTCAGTGCTACTTATACACAGTTACATGTATTGCACATATCAATACGACTCGGGCTAGAAGCTATACTTATGAACCGATCTTCACGAAACTTCTTGGGTGCCTTTGTTATCACCTTGGGACGTGAACGAGTGTTTTGGGGTGCGGTTTGAAATTTAATGATGGCCGCTGGCCAGGCGGCCAATTAGACAAACATTGATTTATTCAGTGCTACTTATACACAGTAAGTGCACATTTCAATACGGCTCTGGCTGCCGTATTTATGAACTGATCTTCACAAAACGTTTTTGGGTACCTTTGTTGTCACCGTGAAACAAGAACAAGTTTTTTTGAGTTCGGTCCAAAATCCAAGATGGCTACCGTTGGCCATTTTGTGCCGAAATTAGGTGCAATCAGTTTTTTTTGTACAGAACTTCTATATTTATTGATGACTTTTCCTTTGAGTCAAATTTGAGGTTTTGTCATGGTCCGTCTGTCCATCTGGACGTCTGTCCGTCCGTCAACACGGTTCTGGCTACAGGCCGTATTTATCAACCGATCTTCATGAAACTTCTTGGGTACCTTTGTTATCACTGTGGGACGAGAACGGGTGTTTTGGGGTGCGGTCGAAATTCAAGATAGTCACCAGTGGCCATTTTGTACTGAAATTAGGTGCAATCCGGTTTTTTTTGTACAAAAATTTGTGTATGATGTGTATATTCAAATGTGTTGAAGCCAAGTTCCTGTGTTAATATTTGGTGTTGTTTGGGGAGGGTAAACATTATTAGCACAACCAGATTTCTATTTCCAATAAGAAAAATAAAACCTCCTCACCCGTGGGAACCAAATGAGCTAAAGATAAAAAATTCAAATACCTATATTTTAAGAAGGACTGGACAAATATTTATTAATTCATAGGGTTTGAATCAAACATACCAAAACAATTGCTAACATTTGGCTTATGGTTCACCATACAAGGATCTCCATTGTAACATTAACCCCATGGAGATTTCTTTTCTAGTTTAGCATCTAACTGTCACCCACCTTTACAATACTTTACCTGTACATTTGTTACAGACCATGGTCAGTATTTATGCACAGACCTTTATAATACTTTACATGTACTTTTGTTATCAGGTCATTACCTAGATGTGTGTCATTGCTGTGTCTCATACTATACATGTACATGTCTAACACAAGTTGAGCTACAGTGTCATTGACACTTTCATTTTTTCCCCACTGTCTTCCGTCCTGTCCGGTTGCCCGTAATTTTTCTTGAACCTCAAAGTTAATGTTCTAGTTTTCAACAAAAAAATCCACAAAAATTGTCATTCAAATTTTATTATTTCAATTTTTTGTCTCAAAACGTAGCTAATCACCTTCATTGGAACGCGTTCGTCGAAAACTCGCCATTTGCACCTTTTGTATTTCTTATTACCCCTCATTTTGCAAGTGCCGTCTCAATTCCTGTTAGGTGAGGAGTTTACTCTGTTTTGGGAACTGCGTTAAAGAAGTTTTATTTGGGATTTGTTTATCGCAGATCACGTTCGTCATCTGCATTCGTTAATACAAACTGCTCGATTGTCCAGTACCCAAACATGAACGCCACCAGTTTCTAAAAAACTGGTACGACAGAGCCAAGTACCCAGTTTGCATTATTATAAAAGCTTGTGAAATAATTTGTTCACACAATGTTGAGAGCTGCTGATAATAATGATAATAATAATAATAATAAGTGTTCCAGGGTCTCCACTACGCCTAAATTATACGTTTGGCACTCCTTTTCATTATCTTTTCCAGTTTTTACCCTTAGTTCTAGCAACCGCAACCTCATTTTGAACAACAATGACCCACCAAAGGTGTCATCAAGGTACTCTTCAAAACCTGGCTTCTTTTTATCACGCAGGCCACACAAGACCTCTTTGCTTTGATGCCCTCTCGCCAATTCAGGTTATAGTCCGCCATGACTCTTTCTCTGAGGATTTTTTTAACCTGGTTTGTGCCTACTTCTTAGTCCGAGATCTCCATCGAATAGTTTTCTACTGACTCCCTCGCTTGGTCTATCCGCGTTGTCTTTATGTTTGAATTCCAGATATTCTGGAACATTAATTCACACCATTGGCTGTCGGGGAGATGTATTAAATAGTTTGGATAACAGAGTTTCATTTGGTCTATCCTGTCCTTAAACCTCATCCACCCAAGCTCACACATTATTGCTTTCAGTGCTTCGGCATTATTCGACCCCGTTATCCATCGGCCTGCATCGTTCCGCAGGGTTTCCAAGCTCTTTAAGGCATTTGGTTTAGAGGTACCACATTTGTACCATAGTTTTATACTTTGTACACCCACCATTTCTCAAATTGTTTCCCAACGAAAACCTTATTGAAGCTGTTTCGCCCTATCAGTTCCATTTGATTTGC